>JAQGAU010003625.1:0-12866 GCA_034698045.1 Paramacrobiotus richtersi
TACCTAAAAGTGGCCCACAAATCCGCGAAGGAATGAATGTGATCACCGAAGCCAGGGAGAATGAACAGCAGCGAATCAAAGAGCTGCGTAAGCAACTGGCGCTACCGGCACCAAAAGAAGAGAAAAAGAATTCTCCATGGAAGCTGTGGTAATCCAGGATTCTTCTGCTCTTGTAATGTTAGACATATATACTTAACCAACATTTGGATCATTATACCAACTGCTGCCTGTATCCACATGCAGTCACACAGCTTCTGTTCTGCAAAAGTCTATATCAACCCACAGAGCACTTTGCTACTTAAATTTCCATACGAGTCTCGTATGCAGGCAGAGGTCAGTTTCATCCAGTCGCCGTCGATTTATCTGGATGCATTCCGTTCCGAAGTGTTCAATGTTCATATGGTTACAGGGAAGTGTTTTCGGCTGTCGCTCATGATTCTATGCTTGTCTGATGTTCGGCCTTCTAATCTCGTCTAGCGCCATAACCGAGCTTTTATCCGAATATGTGATGAATAAAATCATCGTTTACGGTTAGTCTAATTCGATTTCTTAGTGTGGGAAAACTTATGCGCGCAACCCTAACATTTATAATTATCAAGGTATATGCTGGATTCAGTGGTTTTCTTGAAAGTGAACAATGCAGCAGATACTGAAATTTCCCTACGCTGTCCGCCGAAAAACAACTCCTCAAAAATAATATTTTCTATTACGCTTTTATGGTCCTAAATCTGCTAGTCTATTTTCTACGGCTATTCCGTTAGGTGTAAGCTGCGTAGCTGACGTGATTAACTTCGAGCTCCATCGTGTGATATACAGGGAAAAATGAGAGAGAAAACTCAACACGTATCCGCGCTGTTAATTACGTTGCTCTGGTGTTTTTGAATAGACAGCGGCTGGATTAATAGATTATGCCGAATATGTAAAGGTATTTTTATAAATGTAATTAGGACTCTCTATAGGGGGCAGGAAGCGTGCAGGGTAGTCTACTGTACCGTGCATACTGGATAAAAGAGTCAGGCGTACGTCATGGAGAATATTTTTCCACTCTGGGGACACGCTTCCTTGATTGGCCCCACCTGTGTAGATTTAGCGGCAGATATCGTTGTCCCGTACTTCATTTTCCAAAATGAAAAACAGTCACTTTTTATGTTAAAAGCGTCGATACATTAGAGAGTTCTTTCTGTTTTTTTTTTGTTACTCTGCTGTTGTAACAATCTTTTTATGTTCACATTGATTTGATTCACACTTCTGTACAGCCGCCGTCTCGCAGCTGACGAGAACGTTTTGTTTTTCTAATATACTCCATAAATAGGCGGTGCTTGATGCGACTACGTACGTGGCATGCTCGTATCTGCGTAAGCTGAATGGTCTCGAGTGTGCCGACACACTAAACGTACCGTATTCTCTGTGGCAACAACGCCTCCGGTGATAATGTTATTTCATTCCCGGGTCCATTCGTCTGGAAATGGAGGGCTTTGGCCTTTGCATATAAAAGGCAAGTCAAGTTGAAGTCGTGCAACAATCAGCAAAGTGCGCACGTCACCGCTGGTACAGTTTCTTTCACGCACGTTTTGGAACAAATTGTACAGCATAAGTAAGCTTCTGATACAAGAAACCTTTTCGACATTAAAAGCTTTAAAAAGACAACTTCTTCGAGATTCGGGGATTTCTGACATTAACATGGCTGCGAACATTTCATCGTCTAACGAGACTAGTCCTTTGGAAGCCACTAGGAACATCGTACCATTATGGATCACCTTTGCACAGGAGATGCAAATTTGGTACGCATTCATGGTCAGCTTCAATGTTATCGGTGTGGTAGCCAGCATTGTGCTGATAATCACCATAGCCTCCTCCAGATCTCTGCGATCAAAATCCGGCACTTTGATCCTAGCGCTGTTAATTCAGGTGACCTTTCAGTGCGGCATCGGTATGCCGCTCCTCCTCCTATCTTATCACGGTTTACCGTTCAGCCAGTCCGCCGACAGGAACTTTTGCGGCCACTCATTCGTTATCTACCAGGCCCTCACACTATCAATCGACTGGACCGAAGTGATGATCAGCTGGAATCGATTTATCGCTGTCTGCTTTCCCCACATCTATCCCAAGTTAACCAACAAGAAGATGCTGTACTTCATGGCAATTCTGCCATATGTGATTGGTTTTGGAGCTGCTGTGTTGCCACAGTTTGGCGTTAATGGTTCCATGAAACGGTTTTCTGCTTGGGATTCGTGTACGATTATGTACAGCACTCCAGCATGGACAGCAACTTATCTAATTGTTGGAATTGGGTTTCCTTTGGCGTTTTCGTTCTTTCTCTATCTGCTTATTTTTGTAATCATGATTGTGCGGCGCTGGACCAGTAATAGAACTGTACACCCCGGGAATGAAGAATCCCGGAAGACGCAACGGCGGTATCGAAGTGTGCGGATGTTCTTTGTGATCTTTGTTTTTTACGCCAGCTGTCTGCTGCCAGCACCAGTAGCTGCTGGTCCATTTTTGAAACAGTATAACGCGCGACCCCTGCTTCAGCTGATCTTTCGGGCTATCGTATCGTTCGGATTGGCATCCATACCGGTAACTACCAAGCCAGTAACAAACAATCAAAAATACGCGTAGCCCATTTGTTTAAAAAATTATTTCACCAACAATCGTGAATGTAGTACTTTACGCAAAGAAATCATTTCTTGCAAAATATTCCCCATATGTCAATAAATACATTTTTACTGTTTGTACAGAATCGTACAACATTGTACACATGTTTATAGGGACTAGCGTAAGTGGCGTAACACATGCGTAAAATTACCGCTTTTCTTGTTTTTGCAGGTGATTTATTTCGCTTTGAGTAGTCAGTATCGTCAGCGGACAAAACAGCTAGTCGGAAAATGCTTTGGAGTAAAAACGGATTCTGACAAAGGGTCACACGCGAATGCTGTGTCATACAACACTCGCACCATGAAGCAACATAACGGACCATCGACATCCGGCAGAATGGATGGGAAGAACTGACAAAGACACAGTCAAAGACGCTGGCTTCTTTTTGTTTCTCTTGAGCTTCTAAACAATGTCAAGACCCTTTATCTGCTTTGGAAACGATTTCGCCCGCGATATTTGCCCCGATAGCTAGGTAGAAGATATGTTATTCCGCTTCTAAAAGCCTCTTGAACTGATCATGACACGCCTCCCACACACATTGTACTCTAATTTACTTCAGTCACTGTAGGCTGTTTGTAGTAGGGTATATGGTCCTTATGACAGGAAACAAAATAAGGTTTGTTTTGTTGTGAAGAAACATACCAGGCTATATAACTGCCTGTAGCTCAACGTCGTTCCGACGAAATACGAGATGTACACGTGGGTAAATATCAGGTCGCATGCATTCAAGGTGCCGACCTGGGTCCCGGGAGCATGTGGGCGAAGACGGAACACGTCAGCACGGCAACATCGGCACGATAACTTACTACTCGTAGAAGCACAGGAAGTCCCTTGTTGCCTGCTACAGTGTATCAGTGTACTTATCGGCGGCCGGTTATCTTGATAAACCCGTCGTATCTTTCCACAGCTAATCATAAACGCATCATTCGCAAAACGTTATTGTTAGCACACTTTATTATTACTGCAGAATATAAAGGTGTTCTATCGACAATATGCTGGAGATATATGGTATGTACTTGTTTCCAGTAACAAACAGCCATCACGAATCGCTACTTGGTATTGCAGTAGCTCGTCCTGCTTGCTAACTAGTTGTTATTAGACAGCTCTTAAAACATACTGAGCAAATAATATGATAATGTAAAATAACATACTAAAACGGAAAAAAATGGCGTAAGATATACAAAGTACCCGAGTGCAAAATGCAGTGTACAAATTATAGAAAACAGCTGTAGGACATTCTGACTCGAAGGACTACTATGGTGTTACTGCCTAATTATACAAGCCAATCATCCTACGCTAGCCAGAAATACCAGGTATGCCTTAATTGCTTTAAGGTGCCCTTATACAGTCCGCAAGAACCCTGCACATTCCTCTTAATTATGTAAAGCGAACAATTATAGAGAAACCATATTCTTTTACAATTACGATGTTGTGGTGTTAGGGCAACGCAGCAAACACTGGAGCTGTTAGAAAATTTGTACTGTACAGATAATTTAGTAAATTTAAGCAGATAAAAAAAGCGCATCCAAACGAACATTCCAGTACAAAATGTGATAGTGGTAGTCTATCGTTTCATACTGCGCATAGATCAATAGAGAACAACATTTGTTCTCTATTGATTTGTGCGCAGTAGAAGTATGGATTTGACTTAATCAAACCAAAGGTACAACTGCTTGTAAAGCAAAAGGATAACAAAAACCATAACATTTTAACATTGAATATAAGCAGGCAAAGGCTGAGCCGCAGAGCCAGCGGTCCTTTAAACTGTATTTCAGAAAAATGTATTTCAAAGAAGGAAGATAAAGATGGAAAAAGACCACAGGACAACTCTGATTGCAACCAAAGCCCAACATAAAGCAAAATAAAAACCAGATTCTTTTGCTTTAAATTGATAGGAAGAACGCCCCTTTATCAATCAGTGAAACCCCGCTAACACATCAAAACAGTGACACTTAAGATTTACTTATTAATTCGGAGAAGCACTGTTTCAAAAGAAAGATACTTTAAACGTAGCATCTTCGTACTAATTCGCCACAAGCTAGTGAAAAGCCAGTGTTTAAACATTTTTGCCGCTCTTGCACAACAGCCGGCCGTTGCACGCACAGACGGATTTCTGACGACTGTTTATCGATGTTTTGTCTATAATAAACAATAATGAAGGCTAGTGCACAGCTTACAGGTAGGCGGCTGTGGTGGGCTAGTAAATACTTTTGACAATACACAGAATTCCCTCTTGATGGATTTGGAGCATAAGTGAATGGAATGTGGTGGCTGAAAGTCCATGTCAGTATTCCTCACGCCTAACACAATGGCTGGTGTTTGTCATTTTGACGAGACAAAATCTACGCCTCCGCGACAGATTTATTCGTCACAAATTGATAAATTAGCTGCTCGGCTTGACACTGAGGGACATAAGATTCTGATCACTGATGATTAAAATGCCATTGCTGTTGCAGCTTGGTTTCTGTGGTTGGTTTCCTGACACAAACAGGCTTCCAGAAAGCACTGGTATGGAATCGTCGATCGATGGTATGGAAGCTTAGTCAAGTGTTCCCTAGCCAAAAGTTTCAACATGTTTCCAAACGGTTCGTATAACGACACAAACGTAACCATATCATCGGAAACAATCAAAAGCACCGTACCAGTATGGATTATATTTGCAAAAGAGATGCGAATCTGGTACGCCTGCATGGTGATTTTAAGTGTTATCGGTGTGTTTGCCAGTATTGTGCTGATCATCACCATAGCATCTTCCAAATTCCTGCGAGCGAAATCCGGCGCTTTGATCCTAACACTGCTAATTCAGGTGACCTTTCAATGCGGCATCGGTATGCCGCTGGTTGTCCTCTCGTATCACGGTTTACCGTTCAGCCAATCGGCTGACAAGGACTTCTGCAGCCGCTCTTTCATCATGTACCAAGGTCTGACAATGTCGATTGACTGGACCGAAGTAATGATCAGCTGGAACCGTTTTATCGCGGTCTGCTTTCCCCACATGTATCCAAAGCTCACCACTAAGAAGGTGCTTTGCGTAATGTCCATCTTACCGAATGTGATTGGTTTTGGAGCTGCTGCACTGCCGCAGTTTGGCATTAATGGTTCCATGAAACGGTTTTCTGCTTGGGATTCTTGTACGGTTATGTACAGCAGTACAGCATGGACAGCAACTTATCTGATTCTGGGGATTGGGTTTCCTCTTGGGTTCTCATTCTTTCTGTATCTGCTGATTTTTGCAATTATGATCAAGCGGGGTTGGATGGGCAGAAAAGCAATTCACCCGAGAAACGAGGATTCACGGAAGACGCAGCAGCGGTATCGGAGTGTGCGCATGTTCTTTGCAATTTTTGTGTTTTATGCCAGCTGTTTCTTGCCGGCACCAGTGGCTGCTGGTCCATTTTTGAAAGAGTATAGCGCAAGACCACTGCTGCAAATTATCTTTCGGGTTATCGCGTCGCTTGGGCTATCTGCCATACCGGTAACTAATCAGCTGCTATCTTAAAGCGTAGATTATAAGAATTTGCGTCTTCAGTTGAATAACTTTTGTTACCTAATAAAACACGAGTTTTGAAAAGTGTACTTGTGCTAAAGTAGTTTTTTAAAGTACTTATATGTAATTTTATATAGACGCAGAACAGTTTTGATAACCGAAATTCTAATGCAGTTGCAGTTCTACACTGTAATGACTCAAATGACTGTATTTATTTCTACATAGTTGTAGTTACGACGGTATCTAACATTACTTACTTCTACGCATGCATCCCTGGCTCATGCGAAATTGACCGTTTTCATTCTTTGCAGGTTATTTACTTCGCTTTAAGTAGCCAGTACCGTCATCGGATAAAACAGCTGACTGGAAGATGTTTTAGAGTCAAGACTGATCCGTACAAAGGGTCTCTTGGGAATCCTGTGTCTTACAACACTCGCACCATGAAACAGAATAACGCACCGTCGATATCCGGCAGAATGGAAGGAAAGAACTGACAGTGATCAAACCTAATGAGAAAAATAATTTTTTTCTTGTCATAATCCCACGTCGAAAGCGAATACTGGATGAAGAAGAGATGTTTTGTCTGTTTTGGAAAAGACGACCTTTGCACCAAAAAGCTTTTTTATTCATCTTTATGCTGATTCTCGCAAGCCTTTCAACTCGAGATATCCCCGCACTGCCAGTCACCCAACGTTCTTTGTTTTGTTTTTGATAATAGCTGTCGAAAATCTTCTTATATAACTGGGTTTGCAGAAGCGCAGAAGGCTTTGCAACTGACCTTAAACCTTGTGCTACATCGGCTTAATATCACGTTATGTTTATCACAAACGCATCGATAGATTTGCTATCCTTTGTGATTGTGGTGCCTGGAGCATGTGGGTGTATTGCAGAACGGTATGCTAACAAATTACAACCATAGTGGATTCCATAGCATGACGTCCTTCAAGGTCTGCAACTTGTTGTTGCAGATTCTGTTTGATAGCTGCTTATTGGGTTCTGCCATATAGATTTACGATACAACGCAACATAACATACTCCCGTAGTATACTTGCAATTCAGGAAGTTGTCCAGGAGGTAACATCTGTGGAGTATCGTCGATTCCAGTTTTTTGATTCGCGGTTGTGATGTGTCAGATGGATCACTGTCCGCAGTCTATACGTCGCTGATCTACAGATTGTACAGGCGTTCTGTGACCCTGCTTCTATTTGTGCCATTTCTCTTGAAGTATGATTGTTGTGGCGTAAACCAGTGGTAGTGATGCTGATAGTGAATAAACTGCTTTTTCATTGTAATTTTGAGCTTTGCTTGTGTCTGTACGTAGAGTATTTACGGTAGTTTGCGATAAAAGACGTCTTACACGGTTATTCAGTTTTCAGCTGGTTTACGAATCTTTTATTCGGTTACTTTATGACCCTAGGGATTCTCATGCTTCACAAAGCGAAACACCAAGGGATAGCAGTTACTAATCCCGTTAATTTTACGGTTAACTTAAAAATCCACAGTTCGGGTGCAAAAACTTAGCTTAACATGCCTATAAGGAAGATCTTCTGAAGCCAGCCAGCGCGTATACACCGGTGACTAATGGCGGATGCGTACAAACTGGGAGTCTGCTGGCGTAATCTGGTAACGTTATCGGTTTGGTATTCCAGGCTCTTGATATCGAAACGTTTAGTCGGTGCAGCTCCTTCTGTTAAGCCAGTAAGTCACCATATCGCCTTTGCCTTTAATGGAAACTACACCCCTTTCTTCAAGAAGAAAGTTATGTGTATCGAATTCGTGCAGAAGGTATCTTGCGTCCGCGCTAACGTGTATTCGACTGGGAACTCCATGACTGCACATTCGGGAAGCCAGATTAATTGTGTTCCCAAATCTGTAAGCAAAAATATTCACAGTAATGCGGCATACTGATTACTTCGAATACTGATTTCTCAAGGATTCTAGATCCTGTACGGTATGTAAAAGCGATCAACAGTGACAGTCCAATACTCCTTGCTAAAAGTATACCAAGTATGTACATCGTTTTACTCACAGACAGTAACGAGGTCTTTTAACTCCCATTATTCCGGCTGCGCATGGTCCTGAATTGATTTGTCCAGATGCGAACATAGTTTATAGATAAAATTGGCAAGAATTGCGCTTACCAGAATGGAAGCCAATTTTGAAGGTTAGATCTCCTTGTAAACTAAGCGTAGGCTCCGCTTCCATCAGTCGTAACGCAAAAACCGCAATTCTTCTCACATGGTCAGCTCCAATTCGGGTTGGCAGACCGCTTGATGCCTAGTTAAGAACTTGACTCCAGTATTCATGCCGCGAAGGTTGAATTGAAAAAAACCCAATTTAATACAGTTGAATACAAAACGAAATTATTATCATCGACCTCGTAGCGGAACTATTGCAGCCTACCACAAACGAATCTCCAACAGCTTCCACTTTATAAACGTCACAGGCCGTAGATAACGTATCAAACAGGTCCTCTACTTTTGCAACTAGCTGGAGTGTTATTTCCGGATGGTGATTCTCAGCAAAGCTGATAAATCCAGGAAGGTCAGTAAACATGACTGTCACACTATCGAAACATTCCGGTGCTACGAACAAGCCGGCACGGAGAGGTCGCACAATCTCTCTGCAAAGCATGACAATACTGTGTAAACAGAACTTATGTTGTCAATAGAAATGCGTCTACTTCGGCAGAAATTGTCGAACTATGGTATCGCATCGGTGCATCTCCTCTCTGAGAGCCTTCGTTCGCACTGTCACTTCCATTTCTAACTGCTCGGAGTAAGCGCAAAGTCTGTTATAAACTTTGTCGAACAGCTTCTGGTGGTTCCTTTCGGTCTCAAACATGGGGGAGATATCCGTCAATTTCGAACGAAGCTTGCTTATGCTCGGTCGTGCCGATGGATCGTTATTTGTGCAAGAGATAATAATCGCGGCAAACTCTTGTATATCAGTGAAATCCATTGCATCCTTTAGCGGATTGTAGCTAGTATTAGCCACATTTCCCCTACCTGAAATGACCGTCGCGGCGTAAGATTAGAGTTTCTCAAGCGGAAGTACCAGAAAACTGTGCTCGCATTTCAAACAATCTCATCAATGCGGAGAATAGACAAACACTTACCCGATATAAGCTCCATCTTCTTGTACAAGATACCTCTGGTTAGAATGTCTTAGAGAATAAATCCACTGGAAAAAACATCTACAGCTTGCGTAGATTTAACGCCATAAGGATCGCTACTCCTTTCTGTTTCTGGCGCTGACCAGAACAGTGTTTCCCATGGTGTTCCGCTGAATGAACCGCTCTCTACACTGTGGTCACATGCAAGAATCTTCTGACAAATCCTGTCGATGCCCAAATGCATAACTTTCAGTGTGCAGTGCTTATCGACCCAGCAGTTGAATATGCTTAGTCTTCCATGGTGTTTAAAAGCCGAGTTATGAATAAACTCGACTCCCTGTAACAATAATCGTCACTGAAAACTTCATCTGCACCGAATAACTTGTTTGAATGACAGACTACTGTACATCGATAAAGTCCAAAATAAGTGAGCTGGTGAAGGCAAACTCCTTGCTAATCTGGCTTTTCCACAGTTCAGGCAGGTTACCGCGTGATGGGTGCTCAAAGAGAGTAGATATTTTACAGGTAATTTCAGCTTCTATGTCAATGTTCAGTCCGTAAAAGTGGCATACGCTGTCATGTTCCATTTTCCGGTACTGCAAATGTAGACTGTATGAAAACGAGCTTCTTCCAGTTTCAACATCAAATAGTATCACCATTTTTAGAAATGACAGGAACTCGCGATCTGCAGTAAGGTCATTAAATGTCACGATACTTCTTCCACATGCAATCACGAAGCATATCACTGGCACTTTTTGATATGACGCCAACCTGACGGTTTCTTCCTACACAGAGTTGTGATCAGCGGACAGGTAATGTTAGTAACGCTACAAAATTTTCTTACCGCTTCAAGCATATAGGAGGATTCTTTGTCCTTCGCTTTTCCGCAGATGAAAAACGACGAAGCTTGTGATCGCCAAAAGGACGGTGCTTGCAGATCCTCGGTGGCAATTTGCCACCATGGGTCGAAAAGGAGCAGTTCGTTTTGCTTTGATCTTAAGACTCTGTTCGAAGAATGTGAATTACACCAAATTTACTGCGGTTTAGAACCTATTTCCTTGTCAAGAAAACCTTTGATGCACGTCAAGTTCGTCAACTGAATAGTAAATTCGCATTCAAACGTATTATTGTTCTAGTATGGAGCACATTCTTCATCCATACCTGATATAAAGAATGGAGAGCACTATTGTTGCTGTCAAAATGCACAGAAGGGTTGCAACAATGGCGACTGTCCATCTCGCTCCGCCTAAATGGCAACTGTGACGGTTAAGGAAGTCACAGTATTAAGTACCTGTACTAACGTAAGCATCTGTTACTTACTTGTCTGTACACATGGAGGCCGGTCATTAAGATATCCACAAAGAGGTACGTTGAGTGGCGGAAAAGGCTTTGTGGAATTCCCCCAAGAAGTAAAGCGTAGCACCTCAGTTACTGAGGTATCGCTACCGGATTTGGTTAAAAATGGCTGTAGGCCACACAAACAGAAAACAACTTATTAGTTGTAACAACACTGGTATACAGAACAATAATCGGAGACCACTCAGACCATGATGTTCGTTGTACAGTACATACCGTGCGATAGCCGAAAGAATCGAAATAAGTCACAACAAAGTCAGTTCGCCTTTCTCCTCCACGATCGATGTACATTGTGCCGTACTCGTGAACAAAGGTTCGATTAAGAAAAAGCCGTGCTAGCGAGGTACCATCCCGGTAATCAGCAATTGTTCCCGCGATCAGGGATTCGTTTAGGACCTGGTGATCAATTTCTACGGTATACTTAAGTGCTAGTACCGTAATAACAGCATTTTACGTAACCTTGTTATGCTTACCTCCGCAAGAGCGAGTATTCCTAAGTATGAGTTGATCAAACCGGGGAAGAACTGCAATCAGAACAAGGAATATTGTCTTAAAAGAATTGAGGTCACTTTCGTTTAGCTGGTCAGAATACGAGCCACAGCCGCAGCTTAACCAGATGTTTCGACAAATCGAACACTATACTGTAAAAAGGGACAAATTCCACCAATGGTACCAGCCCTCGATGGTACTCTGACAAACGTCTACGCACAGTATTCTGTCAGGACATCCTGTTCTCGCGCTAAAAGAGTCGCACCCCGGTCTTCCTTGTAGTACGGTGATGACTCATTGGAGGATATTACTAGTGAACGGTGGTTAACAGAATGTTAATAGCAGACTTAACAGAGCAGCTGCATTGGCCCTAATACCGCCCTATTTAGTTCTGTCGTTGTATACCTGTTCAGCTAGATTGTACGTTAGGTTGTAATCCACCAAAGATCGCCGAACAAGTTCCGGACCGAGTTTCAGGTTGGGCGGAGGGTCTAAATCACGGTACTGCACGACCAGAAGCGACTGGAATGCTTGAAAAGCGACCTGCGTAGATCATGAATCGTTACTGTATCGAAGTAACTTGAAGTGTAAGCACGGAAGGTGGCGTACTATCCGATCGGTACCTGGTCATTTTCGTCATCGTACTGCCAGTGAAGCTTGCCCAAAATTTTGTACAACTTCATCGTTTCCAATGCAAAATATACCTGAAATTGTATCATCTTTAGTTAAGTCTGAACATACGTAAAAGCATCCTGGCTGCAAAACTGTGCTGTCAGTGCCTTACATAATCCCCGTTGGTCATGTTCATTGATGCTGCAGTAATCTGTAACAGCATGCCAAACGGTTAACCATGGATTCATGGTACACTATCGCTGAAATTTAATAGCCGTTCACGCACCAAAAATTCGCGCAGAAATGTGGCATGGCCGAAAAACAAAATCACTGTGAAAAAACAGATTAATCGTTCAGTTCAATACACATTGCGACTTGCGAGCGACAGACCTCTGCTGATCCTACGAACATCCTCCAGAACGGGCCCGAATGCTCTGAAGGGAAGACCATCGGTTGTTGTGATGTGTCGAACCACCAGTGTGATGTTTCGCTGCTTCGTAAGGATCGCAATCGCATTTGAGGCTTGTTGCAAGTAGATGGGTGGAGAGGCCGGGCTCATGTCAACGACGAGAAAGATTGACGTCCAGTTGAACTTGTTGCAGAGTTCTAAGTACAGGTCTGCGCATTGGAGACTTGAGTAGTGAGTAAAACTAATCCAAGTCGGATTAGAAATTCTATTGCGGATCTGCATGGATAAGCCCATCCTGTAAAAAAAATGGTCAGCTCAGACGGCAGCGATCCAACATGTGCATTTTCGTCCTTACGTCGTGGCCCACAGCGTATTCCACTGGCTTTGGAAATAGGGTGTTTCGCTATTTTCCAAACAGGCTACGAGGAAACTATGTTCAGAAGAGGCGTATTTCGAGCTTAACTTACAAAAAAATTAGTGATAGTTCTTTACTGCAGTACATACTTGTACTCATGTAGACAGTAAGGTCACTTGTATTTCTTTGGCGGTAATGCCATTCTGAAACCAAATCCCCGGCAACGTCGCGCAAATCCGGACAGGTTGTGCGCCTATGGTCGTAGAGAAACTTCAGCTGGAAACGGAGGCTGCCTGCGTATTTTGCGTTAGCATAATCGGTTGCCACAGAAAATACTGGACCGCTGTAGGGAAGGGAACTCAAACCAATGGGGGCGATATAGCCGACT
>JAQGAU010003626.1:0-12866 GCA_034698045.1 Paramacrobiotus richtersi
GGAGTGGTTAATAATAAGAACTTTTGTCTGCGATTATTTGTTCGGTGTACGTGCTGCAGGAATCTGCTGTTGGTTATAAAGTAATAGAACAAGATTTCATTCAGCAAGTACAAACGATTACCAGTACTGCCCTTTGCGTTACTCTTGAGCATGATCGACCTCCGCTTCGCTTCGATCGATCAGACTTGAAGTGAGCTCAATTAGATCTTTAACACAAACAAAATGCAGTTCAGTGTTGCAGTCCTCATCTTGTGGGTCATTCACTTTGTCTAAGGATATCGTATGGCATTCGGCTACAAAAATCCTTGTAGCACTGTCTAACGATTGCATTTGCGCTGTGAAAAACTTTAAAAGTCCTGGGTGAAAACTGTAAGCTGATTCCTTTGGTTGACGGGATATGTAAGCGTTCTTATCTCGGCAGAATGATCCTACGCTGGCATAGTTTCTCCTAAATGTAAACAGATACTTGGTTGCAGTGATCCCAGTAAAGAAAGAGCAACTGGCAACTAGTCACTTACGGTTTTGTTTCGGTGAGGAACGAGAAAAAGTAGCACTTTCTTCCATGCTGCGCCCAGCCATTTTCTGAAGGACAGGTTGTTCCTACCAGCAAATTCACATTTAGATTCACATGCGGTGTTTCTCATGCGAGTGGCAACCAGGGCCAGTTCACGATCTGTCACGTATGTGACCGGCAACGATATGGCATGAACCTTTGCCGATAAAAGCAAACCGATAAAGCCGTTCGAATTTTGCCCGCCACAAAGCCGGTTTTCTCCCAGGTTCCCCGTGCTCCAGGTAATTACCTAGACTGCGAGTCATCAGGGTACTTTTGTCAACGGCTTGTAAAATGCTGCTTTCATCCAGACACTTCTGTCAGAGCATACCAAACATGTCATCCGCACACTATTACTGGGTTCCGCCAAAAGTGTCCGAAAGAAACCGGCTTTTTATCACTGTGTACTCTATATATGTACATGTATATATATGTACCGATATATGTACCTATAACTCTACATCATATAATAAATAACTATATTAACCAGCCATATATTTAAGGGA
This sequence comes from Paramacrobiotus richtersi, assembly GCA_034698045.1. Lineage (NCBI taxonomy): Eukaryota > Metazoa > Tardigrada > Eutardigrada > Parachela > Macrobiotidae > Paramacrobiotus > Paramacrobiotus richtersi. The sequence goes on from JAQGAU010003626.1 coordinate 1,060, forward strand.
ACATTTCGGTGTATTCGGAGGTTTTGAGGGATGATTTGCCACTACGTATGTTTAAACAGTCTACAACATCCTTTCAATGCTTTTGAAAGTGAGAAAACGCGCCTTCATTGCCTCGTTAAAGTGGCGGACCAAGCTTCTGGAGAATCACCAGGACGGCCCAATCACTCCTCCCGTTTTTTATCAGCTTCGGAATCGGCGCATTCTACTGCATCGAATGATCGACGGCCTTCTTGAAATAAAGAAAAGCGGTATTTGCCCCAAAGGGGCTTGGGATGGATAAAGTCTTCACACTCCCAACCTTGACCACTCGTTTTTAGTTTGGTGAGTTGCCAGTCATACGGTCTGTTTCGGCGAATCAAGAAAACAACATCTACAGGGCATCCTTGCACTCGAAGGGCAAAACGGAACTGAGTGGATGTGTGGTCCCGGGGCTTTAATCAACACGCTGTTTCAGAGGTTAGGCTGTGCAGAAAGCATCCAAATCGTCGAGAGTTTCCGTGTCGTTCCTCAAACAGAATTTACCACCAACAAATACTGACCTGGATAGATTTCCCCGACTGGATATGCTAGCTTGACCTTCTTCACATCCGCCGCACTAAGACCTTCTCGCTGTCCCATCTGAGCAGCTTCCGGAGTGTGACCTTTAGCAGCCTTTGGCCGGATGGTCCAGACGCGTTTATCAATTGCAAAATCAAACATTCCGTAATGCATCAGCGAGGAAATGTCGTACGGTTGTAAAGTATTGAGACTATATGCTCTACTGTAGCTCTGGAAGCGGGAATGCAGAGCTGCAAAAAAGGCGTCCATCATTTCAGAATGAACGTTTTCTTGCTTTGAAGTTTGAACGCCAGTCTTGAAACATAAGACATTAAAACATGTGGTATTCTTAGCGTTCGCGTGAACAACATTAACCGATGCTGCCGTTAAACTGTGGTCTGGCTACCTGTGGGAATGTTGTCCCAGTTGATCTCCACGTATTTGTCCCTGTTTACTCTGGATTGCTCGTGGCCAAACCCTAGAAGAAACTGCAATGTCTCTCAAACACGCAACGTAGTTGCAACAGTAAAGGAACGCTGGATACGTACCAAGTGTATGCAGTAGCTGATGGTGAATTTAGCCGCGCTTCAAACAACCTGTGCAGATGTCAGTGCATATAATTATACTGAAGAAAATGAGATCTTTTGAAAATACTCCCTACCGGGAACCTGGAGAATAAAAAGTTGGCCACCACAATTTGGCGTTGGTGGGATACAGGGATGTCGACCAAGAAGTGAGGCGCACCTGCTCGATTCGGAAGTAACACCACTGTTGATCATAATTATCAAGACCTTACAAAACACTGCAATCAACCGACCCAGAGCCAGGAGCAATGTGAACGGAATCTTCGTCGGAGTCGCGCCTCTCGCGAAATTTAACCATAGTCTTTGCCGTAAAGTCCTGCAGGGCATCCCGAATGGCTTGTTTGTCCTTTGGCCCTGTCCGTCGACTTATTTTGTACTGTAAGGATTGCCATATACAGATTCAGCAGTTTGCTGTCTTACGGAAGCGTTTGGAAAGAACATATGGGACAAGGTTATTAGGCCAGATCCCAACCCCAACACTCTGTTCGCGTGCAAAATCCGTCCTCTGAAAAGACAATTGGGACTGGAACTCGTCCTGAAAAATTTTTGGAATACTCGCACATTTCTTTTGGCTTCTAAAGCGGCGAAATCCACTTCCCCCACTCCTATTATGTCTCCTTCGTAGAGCTCCGCAGAAGTTAGCAATTCTCCGTCCAACCCTGTTTGAAAAACTCCTTAAATCTGCGCTGTTCTATACGACAATTGTTTCACATAACAAAACTGGCGTAAACGAACTGCTTCATACGCGGTTCTTTTGGAAAATAGTGATCAAGTTTGTATTCGGGATCATCCTCCGCAGCAAGCGTGGTGGGCGTAAACCGTGGTGCAGTTGACGTTGCCCTCAAGAACGAACTTGTGCGCGTAATTAAGCGTTCATCAGCGGTTGAAATTATTTGGTGAATGGGGCAATATAAAGGTTAAAAATTTCACATACAAACAAACAAACGGACAGCTCTACAAACGGGCACAGAGGAGAGCGTTTAAGTTAGAAAGCGCTACGTGGCATGACGTGGCTGTCGACACTAAGCAGCATTAAACCCACATATCACCCTTTCTCTGCAGTCGGTTTCCTGCATCTGGATGAAAATTACTACTAGCAGCAAATATTTAATTTCACCTTTCGTTTATGCTCTTTATGACAGGAAAAGACGATTCTCGTGCAGAGACAAACGGTACGTATACAACTACTGCAACTCGGCAGTCCAGCTGGCGCAATACATGTTTTCCCATGTGTCTATACAGAACTATTTTTCATGCGGTTTCTAGTTATTGATTTGTGATGAGCAAAAAAGAAGCAACACATTAGCAATAACTTCCGTTAGCGGTATACCTTTGTTGGCTGGATTGCAATGGCTGCATCGTAGAGATATCGCCAGAATGATACCAAATAAATTTCGTGTCCTCATTCTCGACTTTACGTATCGCGTAGGAGTTTGCAAAAGTGTGAAACTGTAGGTCTTGTCTGCTAGAACTCATGCTCCAGCCAGGAGAAGTGCTGCCGATTTTCTGCCGAAAAAGGCCCTAGGCCTGCATGGAAAACAGCAAGTGCAGTTCATGATGTACAAACCAGTTGTCTGCTATATTCGGATCCTTGACGATCAGAGCAGACATCGTCGCATCCGTTAACCAGCCCATGTTACACCGGATGCAATATATGCACGTACTGGGGCCAAATGGTACATTGTGAACATTAAATTCGGATGACTGACGCGCGTACATGCTGTCATTCCAGGAAATTAAGTAAGCTCACGTGGCCACTCTCAGCTCGATTTCAGAATTATTGGCGCAATCAAGCCAATCGCTTACCTGCAAGCTGTCCGAGCAGCCATATTCTTTTTGTAAAAGTGAGTTTTATTGTCTTTCTGCATGCGGCTGCTGCCCTTCGATCGCGTAGAATAGCGCAGCTGGAGAAAAACAAGCAACAACATCGGAAATAGCTTTACAGGTACTACATGATTCAAGGAGAGCAGTTTTTTGGGGATATGCAGTAAGACATTCTGTTAGCATTTTCGCGTATGTATTTTAACCAGTTCGTAAGTTCTATCGCGTGTTGGTGTTCGTAGATTATGCCTTAAGCTTTGACGAGTTTTGCACAAGCAACGATACAGAATGGCTGTGCATGACGCACAGGTGTCTTTTCAGACACCAGTTGTCGATCAGGATACATTAGCCATGATAGCTGCAATCTTGAAAATGCCACACTCGGTAAAAAATGTCTGTTCTACAGCTTTTTTCTGTAGGATACAAACCAGCTGTATCCAAAGCCAAAATTTCTTGCCCTAATTAACATTTGCTATGTGATAACTCGCAATGTTAGCGTGGCAGTTAAACGCAAAAGAAATAGTTTGGTGCACAGGAACGTATCACCTTCGATTTCGACCGCGGCAATGAACCAGTACTACATACACGTGTATTGCACATACTGTATCCAAAGCTTCTAACTAACAAACTATTAACTACACATTATTAACTACACATTGGTATATTTTCAATCACATCCAGCTCAGAGTTATCAAAGCAAATGCCGATGGTTTGTATGCTCTGCAGGAGCGCCAGCCATGTTCAGCAGCGAATATCTGAACGTATCGATTAGTCGTACAAGTTTTCTTACGAATTATTGACCTTTTCGTTAAAAAAGGAGTTGTTTTACATCCGCGAGATCGTCTGTGACCGGCAATAAAGTCCTTCGTTTCACCAAGCCTGTGCAGTGGTTACAAGTTTGGCGATGGTTACAAGGGGGACCCGGCAAAAAAGCCCGGGGGGACTTTTTGGCGGGGGGGACTTTATTGCCGGTCACAATTGTCGGTAGCATATGATACTGACAGTTGTCCGAAGCTGTAGTTGCCTGAAAGCTTCCTTCAGTTCCATACTTTTTGTTGTCTTGCACAGCGTCGTTTCCATCGCCAGTGCTAGAGTAAAAGATTTAAATTCACTGAACGCAAACGGCTATTCAACGATCTTGTCCGCATCAGGACTGGTCAAAGATTTCCGCGCTTGAATTTGGATGCAGTTATGTTTGGTGAATGACATTGTCCATCGGAGAGTTGAATCATATTCATTATTCAGCACAAGCACAAACAGCAATGGTAAGAGCGTTCACCTACATATACAGTAAGCTGGTGCAGCGCATTCCTTATGTATTTATTGCCGTTTAGTAACTTTAGTAAAGTTAATTAGCTATGGCACATGCGTAATTACAAACATGAATTGTCGTTTCAATGATTAAGTCGAATATCATGTTGTCATATACGGTACAACTTTCACAGCAACGGTACACATGTTCATGTTTTCATTACTCAAAGAAAACGGACACACTGCACATCAGCAACGACTGAACAATGCTCTAACAATGATAGCCAGACGACGCTATTCGCTTAAGTACGACACGCTAACAAAATCACGCGCCATGAAAGATGCGCAGTGAAACATTCAGCATCGACGCAATTATTGACCTTCCGGTAAAAAGAAGTTGTCGTCCATAACTTAACGTAGACCACCCCAGACAGCTACCGACATAACAATGAAACCATGTCCCTGGCCGAATAATGCTGGCTCAGTTTTTGTTTACTGCACAAGTGCATCCGCAGGCTTTGGGATGGAACGGATGACACCGCTCATTAGTCCAGATTCTTTGTACAAGGTAACTGGGCTTTCTTTCGGTCCGTTTCCATAGCATCTTTAGGAAATTTGGATTTCACTCCCCGATAACAGACTTGATTCAAACCGAGGTTGAGGATTGCGTAAACAAGAATAGGTGAGAATGTCCAGTCGAACCACGGTAGCCACGTGAAAGCCAGTGAGGACGTGTTACATTTATCCACGCCTGAACTCGAATTAATGGTATGAATCTGATTTAATTTATTAACAGTACAAGACAATGTTCAATGGTCATTCCGACCAATAAATTAACATTATGACTTTAAAATACTGATGGAAATTCCTCACCTAATTGAAAGAGAAAATAAAAAATGCATATACATATATATAGTGAAACTGGGTAAAAGTTTGTGGGAAATCAATTAAACGATCTGAAAATTTGATGCATAATTTTTTAAAAATTTGTGCAAATAAATACTCTACGCGTGCAGGGCTGTTGTCCACATTAATTTAAAGATATTTTACCGTCGGGCAGTCATTAAGGGAGCGTATTTCGAAACATCCCGATAATTCTCGGTAAATTCTCCCACCGATGAGCAGTCCCAAGCCCAGACATCGGCCCAACACTAGGCTGCAAGCGGTCGAAAAATAATAGTCCCGCAATGTTTTCAGATCACCTGTGTTCTTTGAGTTGCACGGAGCTGTTCCTTTGCTCGCAACTGATTCAGGGAACGATACCAGCGTTTGGCTGCTTTCCTGCACATCTTTTTCGACCTGCTGCTCCGGGGCAGTTTCGTGCTGTACTTGACAGGAAGCCAATGAAGCCATTTGTAAATCAGCCAGTCACTTCGTTCGTTAAAACCTTCGAAATGATTATGCGCAGGCGGTTCATACAACTAGCCTTTTACACTTGTACCTTAGCAACCTCTGAAAAATGCACCGTACTTCAGTGGCCGAAGTACTGTACACATACCGAAATACGGGTACTTATGCATTTGAAAGCTACATCGCTAAAACATTGTTTTTTTTTCATTGTTATTTTTTTTTACCTTCCCTGATTTAATTTTGGCCCCCCTGGGGGTCGGGGGGTGTCAGTCACAAATTCCTGCTGACAGTGATATTATTCTGTACTCGATCATACGATTGTGATCACGATACTAAGCTGACCGAGCGACACCAAGTTGTGCGTTCGAATTCTGTACTCTTATGATTATGCTGTTCTTGTACTTTGCCATACTTTCTTATTAATTTGATTAAGTGCAGAGAAGCTGTACAACGCATACTTTAATTTTAATCGTAACTTAACAACCCGCATCACATTAACAAGCTGTACGTTCGAATGCTGGCTACAGTGTCCGCCGGATGCTTTTGCTTATCACATATCCCCAATAAGTACTGCTTAAAAAAGTACCGTTTAAAAATTTTGCTGCTTGCTGCTTCGTCCCTAGAGTATATGTATTCGTGCCGATAATGGATCGAAAATTTTCGCTGCATAACAACAGTATTGCCATTACAGTATTGGTCTGAAGTCTACTACAAGTCTACGACGACATTCTAATTGAGCTGATAATACGGCTACTGCAAGCAAGTGGCACTGTAACTGCATTCGTTGTACTGTCTGCAAGACTGCAGGGAATCTTGTGGTACTGCTTTCTGTGGCCCTGCCTAACAAAAACTAGCCGCAATGCATTCGACAAAGCTAAAGTGTTCTTGCTGTATATGAGTACCGAAGTTCAGCGCAAACTAAAACCGTTCGGATTTATCTTAGCCAATAGCCATTCTTGCGCAAACCAGGCCTAATATTTGCTTAATAATATATGTTACACATGTTCTTGGACAGCCTATCTACCATAAAAATTTCAGGCCGATGTGCCAGTTTGAGTTCGTGAGTGTCCCTTGTGAGCCGACAATGCAAAATGAAAAGTAAAATAACAAGAAACTAAGAAATCACCACCTTCCCAGAAGCGTCGAAACATCGAAACGCTGAAAATCACTGACCGACGACTACGAGAAATTCAGATACACAAGTTAGATATCGTCTGCTTACTGGCAGACATCTTCCGCAGGAAAGATCGCAGCTGCTTAATAATGACCTCGACAGAACTCAGGTTCAAGAACATACGGGCGCCAGTAATAAATAAAAATTGCTGCAGCTATTTTGCCGATGTGTTTGGCACAGGTTACAATAGCTAGTTGGATATCTTTGCCGCAGTCTCCGCTAAGCTAGCAGCGCCAGAATTGTCGAATCAGGCTGTCCAGCGTAAGGTATATCACCAGGTCTACAGAGCGCGAGACCCGTCAAAAGGGTTCAGCTGTTTAATAACTGCAATATCTACGTAATAACTGTTTAATAACTGCAATTTAATAATATCCACGGATCGGATACAAGAGATGGAAGATTCCGTCTGAAATCTGATAAATACGTCGCAAAGCCGTGAATCTGGATGATCAATGGCCGCGCCGCATCAGTGACTGTGGGAAATATGTATAGCCGACTACTATAACGAGAACTTTTGAACAGTCGGAGCGCTGCTTTTTGTATAATGGTAATCTATTGTAATTGAAGTAATTGAAGGATTTCTTGTTAGCTTTTTGCAGTACTATTTTGGTATCGAAGACTAGCTTTACGTTACATACTAAATTTTAGTGTATATTTTCGCTTCTCTCGCACTTTATAGATCATTTATTGTGTTTGTAAGACGAGCTCGAGGGTGACCTTCGGTCGTTAACCATACGTGCAGCAAAGCCCACCGAAAAACTGCTAAGATGGATGTGAACGAATCATCACCCCGACCCTTGGAGTCGTGTGTTCGATATGTAAAGTAACCTCTAGTATAGTCTCGGTGATTGAGCAAGTAACAATGAGCAACTGGTTGATCATTTGCAGAGTTGCATGTTCGTTTCTTGCAAAACTGTAAATAACTGCAGAAAATCAGTTCTGAACCAAATAGGCACTGGACCGAAATGCCGCCGAGACCGGCCAACGTGCAGGCTGCTGAACTCAGACAACCAGAGTCAGCTAGGTTTCTGCGTATACGTGACACGTCGACAGTCATTTTCAAACTCTTAAGATGTTTTTGAAGTGGAATTTGAAATGAAACTGCCTCGCCGTGGGTCACCGTAGTTCTCGGCACTGTCTCGATTAGGCGTGATACCACAGCAGTCTGATGTATAGAATAAAATGGTTGCCGTAGTCGTACCGTAACACTTACAATATGTGCGTCTGTTGGGAGGGGAGTCGAAGATGCGAAATAATTTGTAGCTTTCTTGGCTGCCAGTCGTCACAGAAGCGATCATCGAATCTAGCTTACTTTGAAGCATTTTTCATCTAGTTTCAGAATTGGGTACCATACCCGGGATGACATTTCTAGCTGAGCAGCAGTAATCCAATGATTCAACGGATCCAGAAATTAATTATGTCCTTTGGACATCTATTTGTTTTGCAGTAAATTATTCAGACTGTTCCTTCTACCGAAAGACTTCGATCTAGTTGTCGAGTTATGTTTATTCCATAAGCCTAATATATGTAAAAGGTATCGTGGCTAAAGCAGGTTCAGTAGTTGCTACCGTACCAGCGCAAATAAAATTACAACTGCTGGACATTGCACAAAAACTACATGAAAAGCTGGTGCTGCGAACGTCACTGCGAAGTGCGAACGTCTACGCTGCATGCGGTTCAGAATGCGCTCAAGGAATTTCTGTTGCCCCTTTACCAAACTACAAAAACAGATGCAAAGAAAGATTTACTGCTACCTGCAGGTATTTGAAATTATTTGTTTTAATAAAAACGAATTTCAAATATTAAAATTCTATAAGAATTTCCATGATTCAGACTCCCATCGGGCTGCTCCCTCTGGAAGGACAGAACACTTGTCGACTGTTTTCGAGAAACCAGATGGTAGACTTTCAAATGTATAACGCTGTTGCGGAATCCGGCTTCTGATACAGCTGCTGCATGATGCGAAGTGACAAAGAATTTTGTCACTCCAGTTTGAGATAACGGTTGGTTGCTGAGCCAGTGATTGATTACAAAACGTTTCTTTATGTCATCAGAAAGTACGTTTTCTGCGCTATAAAACGAGATGATGATAATTTAATGGGTTTCATGCCTGCTTCAACGGCAACTACGCTCTGGTATGAGACCATTTCCGAAAGAAACAAAGTCAACAAATACTCCGACAAACAAATACGAAAACATTTCCCGAAAGAAACGCTACACAACATTTCCCTCCAAATAAAATGGCTACATATCATAAGCAAATTTATTGTATTGGGGATATGCAAGATTCAGGCTTTTCAGAATATGGTTCCAGTCCAAATGGTCCAGATATAAATTACAAGTATGCTACTGACCGGTAACTGGCAGTACAGACCAGAACAATTTCGCATCTTCGACTCCCCACTCAGCAGATCTAATGGCTGTTACCGTAATAAAGGACAGTGCAAATTTTTCGTACGTTTAATACTGACTAATTAGAACTTCCTGAGCTGTAAGTACCTAGGATACTATGGTGTTAGTTGGCCCCGGACTCAGTTCTGAAAATAAAGAAAGTAAAACGATTAAGTCATAAATACTAATTGAACAATTTTCTACTGGAGTCACGTATTACAATATGTAAAAATCTTACGCATATGCATCGACAAAATGCGGATAACGCGTATTAAATATAAAACGTGTAATGATTGTGCATCAGTAGAATCACTAGGCATTGCTTAAGGCTTTCAAAGCATTTGCTTTGAAGCTGAGTTCAAAATGCCGGTTTTACCAGTTAAAGCTGTTACAGGAAAATGTCCGGCAAGCAGCCATCATTATTCTGGTTCAAGTGTTCGAGCGCCAATTTTACAACCCCTAAAAATGCAAATTCGAACAGTCTTGAATCCACTCTTATAATTGCATAAAATCATAGCTTAATTAGAAGGAAATCGCTATAGGCACCCCCTTTCACTACCGTTTACTACAGGCACCCCTTTTCAGAAATTTCACAAATTACAGAAAAGTAGCCGGTGGCCCGGTATCACACAACAATATTATGCGATACGCGCAGTACTGGTGCATTGCAGATAGTCATGAGGGTCACCTCCTTATTACTTTTCTATGATTTATTTCTTTCATATACATAATGCGCTAGCGCACAGACATCTACATATTGCAAAACTTCAGGCATTAAAACTTCCAATCTGATCTCGTTATTACGATAACAACATGGCAACAGCGGTAACATATTAGTTATGCGTAGTTTAAAATGGGTGCCTATAGTGTTTGGAATTATTGGGGGTGTAAAAAGGGGTGCCTATAGTGATTCGGGGTGCAATGGGGTGCCTATAGTGAAAGGGGGTGTATGGGGGTGCCTATAGTGGTACCCTAACTAGAAAGCCAGAGAACATTATGACTGCAAATGCTATCAGTGACGAATGACGATAGACGACAGTTATGTTAAAATTTGCCCATGCAAAGAAGTAATCGGCAATATTTAAACACTACTTTCGAATTGCACAGCAAGATTTAAATATTTTGGATTCACTTTGGAACGTCACAACAATATCAGAAAGTTGGTCTTCGCTCAAAAGTCAAAACAGTCCTAACGTAAAGTACATAAACATGTTTTCTGCGAAAGGCTCATAACCCAACTGACCAAGATCGTGGACGTCTTTTTCCAACTAGAAACATATCATTCGACAGAACTTTCAGTCCTTTTCCTAAATATGCTTTCAAATCCGGCACCTTTTGTATTCTGTATTAACTGTCAACGGCCAAAGTTAGCCGCAATCGCCTTTCGCCACCATTGTGAAATAGCCGCAGATACCGTACTACGACCGCCTGGCCGATCTTGCAGCGCTGTGGTAAATTGGTTTCATGGTAGTGCATTGGCTCAACGTAGAAGCGCACTTGCCAAAATCATTGTGTTCCGGGTGCATTGGTTTTAATTCTAATATTCATGGCACTAGTTAGAACGCTTCGGAAGAGTAGAATGTCAAATTCTGCATCCAGAACACAATGATTTTGGGCAGTTCTTCTTTTTGGGCAGATTTTGGGCGCTTCTAAGTTGAGCCACTGCTCTACCATCAAATTAATTTGCCACAGCGCGGCGTAGTACGGTGTCTATGGTTATATCACAATCATGGCGAAAGGAAACTGCAGCTTTGGCCATTAATAGCGAATTCAGAATACAAAAGGTGCCGGATTTCACCGCAGACTCAGAAAGAGGAGCAAAAAATCTGTCGAATGAGATGTTCTTGTTGGAAAAAACGTCCACGATCTGAGTCAGTTGGGTTATCAGAAGAATCGGTTCAAAGCAAATGGTTTGATAAACAGTTTTGTGTTAGATTTTACACTTTCTCCAGCGACTTCGCAATAGCGGGATCCTGAAGTCAGCGAATCGCTTTTTATTGCAACTATAACACCGAACGAAATGCCGTGTTCAGTTTTATTTACCAGTAGGAACCAGTGATTCGATCCCAGCATAGCGCAGTGCTGAATTGGACTGTTAGCTTGTTACCATGGCATACGCCACAAGATTGGCTTCTATGTTTGGGCCGATACCTGTGCCCGTCTCCATGACGTCCAAAGCGCCCGACTCGTTCACACGGACGCGGGGGGGTCGGTGCGCATGTGGAAAGCATTTTTTTAATTGAATTTAAAATGCAGACATACACAACAGTCGTACAAGTCAGTGGTACATTAGTAAAGCGCCATTACTTGGCAGGGACAAAAGCACAAGACGTATTATGACTTTACAAGTACTGTACAGATAAGTACTTACTTACAGCGAAACCGAAAACAGCGAAACTAAATGAAACAAACCAAAATAAGAGTGAATTATTGTACAGTGCATACTGGGCAATATATAATTTAAAAATAGAAAACGCCTGCGCATAAGCTTGACCTAAAACCTTTTACAATATATTCCCAGTGTTGCTGTTACTGGACGCGTTAGTAAGCAAATGTTTCAAACTTCAACTGGCAAATTGTTTTTCTAATGAAGCAGCTAAATGATTAGAAACGCTGCTACAACCACTAAGCGAAAAAACTGTAGCAGCTTTACGGAATGTAAAATGGAAATGCAGCGTACATGCGCTTGCAGTTAGGAA
>JAQGAU010003627.1:0-12865 GCA_034698045.1 Paramacrobiotus richtersi
CAGCGGTTTTTGCGAGTGTTAAAGTGAGGCCGATGGCCATATTAAATTTCCCGACATCTAGTCGCCCTTCGTTTCACATACCTGATACCATGTTCTCGACAATGAACTGGACGAGAAATCTTTTCTGGAGATTTTCGAACCGTGGAAAAAAAATGCTATGAACGGACTTTCCCAAGACGTTCCCGTTTTCCCAAAGCGTTCCGGAAATCTATGCGCTCATTAAAGAGCACATTTCTGCTAACATCAGTGTTGACATGGATTTAGGATTAGACGTGGATGAATCGCTTCAACGCATTGTGGAGATTACAAATATTGACTTCGAATCTGTACGAACAAGTGACGGATATCTTTAACATCGGATTCTTACTCGAAGAGCAGTATGTACAGCTCTGGATAGAGCTACAGACCTGCCTACCGTACTTGGAATCCGTCATCTCGAAAGAACTGAAAATCCATCCCCAATCAAGTCAGTCCGTATCGCTGCGATCCGTAAGCGTGACCTTTGAAGCTCTCAGGCTGGGTACTGAACAGCAACTGATCAGCGAGTTGACTGGATATATCCAAGCCGTTCTGCATGACAGCGCCACTGACTTGGGAACCGTGTCGGAGACAATTTCTGAGGAAGCGGAAAACTGACGACCTTTGTGAAATGGTTTTTTGAATATGTTACTGTTCTGCGACAAGAATTTGCGGGAAAAGCCTTCGCCACCATTTGAACGAGATCCCGTCCGAAATGGAAACCATATAGGTATACGATTCCACGGTAATCAGTCGCGATGGACTACAACAGCTCTTGGTTTGCATTCCGTGTTATCAGCTGATACTGCGAACGTACGGGTTCAAAACGGTTAAGAATGTCGGACCGAGCGACAACGAGGGATTTGAACTAGTAATGCAGCTGATTCGTTTGATTTTAAGTGATGACTGGGCAGAATATATAGGAAAGTTTGGGCAGATGGACTCCCCGGATACAATGGTGCCGCCTGGTTCTGCACTACGGGTTGTGGCAAATCTGAACGATATGCAGCTGGCCGCGTCAAAATCCAACATGTACCTTAGTGTGAAAACGGGACGTGACAAGAAGCAGCGGCGGGATCTGCTACTGATTCAGCTCGATGATCTGGCTACAATGGGTACTGATAGTTCATGGTACTACTGTGGCACTGGTACTGGTTCTGGTACTGGTAATAGTATGGTATTGGTAATGGTACTGGTAGTGTTACTGGTAATGGTACTGGTAGTGGTACTGGTAGTGGTACTGGTCATGGTACTGGTTATGGTACTGGTAGTCGTACTGGTAGTGGGCCGTGCCACCAGGTCAAACATATCAACGGACCTCTGTCGACCACAACAGTAAATATGCAATACAAAATCACAGAAGCAAGAAATAATTCCACGTTGTAATTGTGCCAGACCCATGAAAGATTTCGCGCGCATAGGCTTTTTTGTAAAATTTAGTATTAGCTGCAAGCAATGTAGCCAAGTGTTCTGTTAGCGGGAACGCGGGTCCGCGAGAATCAGACTCGAAAACGGTTTCTGCTTGTTAAAAACTATATTAAAATTTTCGAAAAGGATAGGCCAATATTATTTCTTTTTCCGTTCGTGCGCGCAATGACGGGTTGTTGCGCAATATGGTAAATACCTTCAAACATCTATTCCGAAATCAAAATCCTTATTTCCATCCGATTTGCTTGCACAATAAATAAATAAATAAATGCGAAGATATTTGTTCAGAATTCGAAATTACAAAATGCTTTTTATAAAATTATTTGTAAAATTTCTCAAGAATGTTTTCAAATTGTTTTCGACTCCGAGCTCATCACCATGTGCATGTGCATTTCATGGTGTGTTCCAACCAAACTGGACAAAATCAAGATTCTGGTGGCGGAATCTGTCTTTGAGCTTTTTCACCCTATTGCGCGACAACCGGTTATTGCGCGCATGAACGGACAAACAAATAATATAGGTGTATCTTTTTTCAGAAAATTTTTGATATGTTCCTGAACAGTAAAAACAGTGCAAGCAAGCTAGATTCTTGAAGACTTTGTTACAGCTTCACGCTCTCGGTGAGCGTCGACTAACTAACCGCGTATGAAAAATTATTATGCAAATTTTCGTGTCTGCTTCTCCCGGATCAACGTACATGCACAGAGGGTACTCGTGCCAGCTTGCTTGCGTCTATATTATTACGTTTTACACAAAACCAATGCAGACAAAATCTTCCATGGGTTAGGCACAATTACGTACAAACGTGGAATTATTTCTTGCCTCTATGATTTTTATTTGTAAATCTACTGTTATGGTCGACAGAGGTCCGTTCATGTGTTTGGCCTGGTGGTGCGGCCCACTGCCAATACCAGTACCAATACCACTACCATAACCAGTACCACTACCAGTACCATAACCATTACCAGTACCACTACCAGTACCATTACCATTACCAGAACCACTACCAGTACCACTGGTAGTACCATGAACTATAAATACCCGGCTACAATTGTGAGAGTGACCCATTTCAAAGTGCCCAAGTCAAAGTCCAATATAACGCTCAAGCCGACGGTTTCTGTTGTTCAGTCCATGGTTTCGAAAGAGCACGTGTGAATTGTGCCTCATCTGGGCTTGCAGTACGCGCTACCACGTCTGCTCATGTTTTATTCACTTTGGTAAAATTTTGAGTTCGGTTGCGGTACAGCGAACCGATAAAACCTGCAATAGGTGTCCAGTTCGATTAGCTATAAGGATATTCTCCTCACAATCGCGGAGAGAGCCTGGCTTTTTGCGAAAACACATTTTCTCTCAGATTTCGTTAAACCTTGCAGCTCGTACAAAAATTAATATTCCAACTGCGGAGGAAGCGGCACTAAGCATGAAAAAGACGCTGAATAGAAATTTGTTGACCAGCTGAGGTTTGCGAAACTTGCCACGTCTTTTTTGCTTTACTGTGGTCGAACCAAAAACATTTTCAGACGTTCACCTTGCCGTAACAGTTTCCGCATTCGGCGAATCGTGCAGAGGGCGCGTAGCGTAATGCATCGTTGTTGAGCAGAGCATGACCTTGCACGGTCTTTGCTCGTTTTCAACACTCCTACTGATGATTGTGGAAGAACAAAATGCTGCAATATGTTGCGCCTCGTGGAGTATCAGAGAGACGTAACAACATAAGTAAAAAGAACAACATACTGTATTCCCGACCTAACTTGTCCATTTATTTTATAGTGTGGCTCAGGCAGGACTGTATGGTGCGGTTCATTGCTCACTGAACCATCGAACCGAATACGCTGAACGTCTATTTAGCTGAATTGTCTCTATTTGCGTTTTTCTGCACAAAACACCAAGTTTTTCATTTAGCAGCTGTTCCAAAATACTTTTTTGAAAAATATTAAAATTATTTTTTGAATTCATTAAGAATATGGTCTTGCTTAGCGATTCCGCTGTAAGGTTCGAAGTCGTACAGTACAGTTAGAGTTCGAGCCGAGGGTGGAGCCCCATACCGTGCTGCTGTGGGGCGAACCCAGAGCGGTCCCCCATGAGACAAACCTAAGGGGCCCTCCTTCTGTACTTGTGGGGGCTAACCTAAGGGGGCCCCCCGTTTTGTACTCGTGGGGGCAAACCTAAGGGGCCCCCCATTCTGTACTGGTGTGGGGCAAACCTAAGGGCCCCGTGCTGTACTGAGGGCGAACGTAAGGGAGCTTCCATGTGGGCGAGCTAGGGGGGCCCCCCATAACGTACAGCTGCAAGTGCGTTAGTCGCATTTTTTGAGAAAGAGAATCCTTCGGTCCTTGTTTCCTGCACTCTTACCCAGATCACGTACTCGCTTACTGAACTGTGTACGGGCAACAGTGAAAAGCCCTAGGAACTGTCCGACGAGGAACTCGTGAACCAGAGTTTGGGCTTTCGAAGATGAAATCTGGATCCGTTGACGAAGAATTATGCTGCTGATTTTTCCTTTGAATTATTTTCGCAAAATAAGACTTGTGCTATTTTTAGAAAAAGGTATTTAAAAAGGTACCGTTCACAATCCGCGTATTACAGATCGCTCAACCAGAATGAATCTTGTGACGTCATGTACAGTGTGCGAGCGCCACACTATACGAAACCATGGACAAGTTAGGTCGGGAATACAGTATGTAAGAGAAATACTCGATGACAAGTTTTCTTCCTTGTTAAAAAAGATCTCCGTTCCAATGCGTTCTTCCATGAGTCCTTTTAATCCAGTTTATCCATTGTTAGCAGACAAGCGAACGTATTCCATCAGCTCGAAACTCTTCACATGGCAGAAGACGTTTCTGCAAGTGTCTTCGTTCACCAGACTAACAAATTGCAAAACTTGAATTTAATCGGATCGTACGAGTGCAGCTATCCAGTAATGCAGACTTACCATATACAAAGGAGGTTGTGTTATTTCTGCAGAAACTATGAAAGTCCCATCGTCGGCACCGTAATATGGTCCATCGTTAACCGTCACCGGAGTACTCAAAGTGGGTTTTAGAGGAAATTGACTCGCACTGGCTTTGGCGAAGTAATGCGATATCCTCTCTGGAATTCGTTTCTGTCTGCTTCGGAATGGTAAACATGTGCAGTCGAGTTTATACTCTCCGGGCAGAACACGCGGGTCATCTCCACGGGAATTGCGGGAAAAGGTGTAGCATGTTGACACCAACCAAAATGCCGCGATAATCACCGGAATCGATACACACGCTAGCAGAGCCGGATCTTCGGCCAGGGGCTCTACAACATAACCCGCGGAAAACATGTTTCTGGATGGAGTCTGTCATGCTGAATGTTGCGCCAATACCAGTAACAGGAACCGCAGTAAAGGTTTCTACAGTAACGGTATAAGTTTCGTTATGAAACAACAAAGATAACGAACGGAACGCACGCAAAGGGCAGCTTGTAATAATACATGGTTTTAGTCTGATTTTAAGGGCCCTATCGTATCCTGCCAAATGGTGCTGTGAAGCCCTGACCAAATTACCGGGATGCAGTGATTGCAGTCTGAAGAGACCACGTACTATCATGTTCTTAAAACGCATCTGCAGTGATAGGAACGCCGTACATGTTCTTTTGCAAATTTAAGTTTGTGTACTTTCTAGCTCATAAAACTTCTCCCTGCTGGAACAATCAGCCGCAGTGCCGTTGCACTGCCTTACAAAGTACTTTCTCGAAATGTGGACAATAAACTTTTGAGATTGTCACGGCCTGAAGACGGGATTACACGCGATGAGCATGATCAGCAAAACCCACCAGTCGTCGTCAAATGTTTCGAAGTGGCGGATGTTCTGCAGCTGCAAGCAGTGGCGCAAGCCATTGCACAGTTACAGCAGTTGAATCAACCCAAAGTTTTCGTTCCGTACACGGTACACCGACACGTTCACCACTTATAACGGTGTGGTAAAGCGAACCTCACTACAACATCGCAGAAATATTGCTGTAAAACAATCAACCCTAACGTTGCCGTGTTTCTCTAGTAGAACAACAGCTTGTTCGTGTATGCGGTGAGAGAATATTATTATGAAGAAACACTCGAGCAACATAATATTGCCTGGATGGCATCGACAAGGAGAAGGTATCCCGTCCAGCTACTGGACTGCTGGCTTATGCAGATCCTGTATACAATCGACCGGGCTCATAAGCAGAGCTTCACGTGGCTGTAAGTGTCTGTGTGATAATCTGAAACGTTTCGGAAATGCATCGTAAAAGCCAGCTATACCAAAAAGTTCTGCCATCGGATGCATGTCATGCAGTTTGTTTTACAGCAACCGGTCCGTTAACAACATCTGCTTAACGAATAGCGGTCGAAATGTTCGCATGGTGGATTTCCTTCCTTCCGTTCTTTTTTCGAAAATCTCAAGGATCTCATCCAGTGCCATGATGATGCCAAAAAGCAATACCAAGTTTTCGAGAAAAATTCAAAAAAGCTGTATAACTGTGTAATTAACAATCAATGTGCGTTTTTCAGATGACCATGTGTTTCGCCTATTTAAACCGGGAACGTGGACCGCAACGACAGATTTGGAAGCCATAGGCTACGTCATGTTGCAGCTAAGCATTGTCGGCCATCCTGATTACGACGTTCTCAAGAAGAGCGCCCATCCGTACAGTATTCATCAACGCTGGGCGTTCCTGATGGAGACCGTTTGGGAGAATCACGGATTCTACTGGATGCTGATGATTGAGAAACTCTTCGGCTCAGATTACGCCACTCATAGTCATCGCCAACAGATTTCGGAGAAACTGTTGCAAAAGATTCACGACCTAGTTCACCACGATGACGTCAATCTGGACTGGGGCAGCACGACCGATGTGAATTCAAAACCGACAAGGAGCGATCTAGCGACAAGGCAGCACAATATCCCGGATCCAGCCGTCCCAAGAAGAAAACGTTAGATCAACCATCAACGGCTGGATCATTTGCCTGTTTTGCTTAAAACAGCTTTGGCACAAGTCAACAACTGGCCCGCATTCCTACCGACCCATATGTGCTTACTTCAAACTGAAGCTCGTACGTACTTTTAACCGTTCGAAGCTTTGACCACACGTACATTTTTGTGACGGTCTTGTACAAATTTTTCATAGTTGTTCCCGTTTCTTCGCTCGGTTGTATACCGATTGTCCCTCTGCTAATTGTGACCCTGAATCGCCATTTGGATTTTCTTGCGAAATCCACCTTACTCTTCGCTTTCTTAGACGGATGATTCACAAGAGTACTCTGGCAGTCTCTGGGAGCACACATGCTGATTCGGTTCAAAGCCAAAGAAATTATTTACAGCCCGGTGAATGTGTTTTTGGCTGTACTGCGTCGCCATGGAAGGTTAATGCACATACACAGGGACATACTATCAATAACAGCGCACTTGTGGGCTATGCCTGAATTCTTCTCTGTAATGATCGCCGATGGTTGGTACAAGATTCTCGAAGCAGTATCGCAGTTGACACAAGATAAGGTAACCTGCTGGACTGTACAGAGCTATGCTTATTCTGAACGTTAAGGTCATGTTTTGTTATTTACAGAGTCTTGTCCAGATAATTGAGCAGTGTCTTGCTGACCGACATATTGTTCTGTTGAACGAGATGATATTCCGCATATTCGACGGACGCCTATCATCCTGGGCCTGAATTATGGCGAGGTTGAAAATGTGTGAAAGACATGGACCTAAATAAGAATTTTGCATAGTTGAATAACCAAAATTAGCTGGGCCCGTTTTTTCAGCCTGAGAATGAGAGGCCATGAAGAACTGACGTGATAAAAGTGAAAAATCTGTGATAGGATGCATTTTTATGTGCGACCTACAGGATTAAAAAGAACTGAAAGGACTTTTCTTGTTTGCCATGTTTGCAATAATGGTCAATTTCTCACTTGATTTTTCTGATATGCTTCATTGTATATGGCCAGATTTTGGTGAAATAAAAGTTTAGGTATCCCCAGTACATGCCTACATATTTTTCACTATGGATCTCATCTCTTAACAGTGCTACTGTTTGTGCAATTTATGCAGATGCTGCAACCTGAAGATGGCAGATACGGGATGCTAGTTGGATGTTTTTGCCTTCGTGCAAATAATATAACCCTCCAAACTTCTATCCTGCGTAGAAGCTTGCTAAAAACGAGAATTCTAGATGGGCAATTTCACAATGAGAGTACCACAATAATATTGCGACACTGACCAGGGATGAACTTTACAAATAACTTCCAACCTGCCGTCTATAAAGTAATCATGGTTCGTACGGTTCGTACGCTGACTGGGAAAACGTTTTTAGCCGCTGCAAAAGACGGATTTACAATTAAGCCTTGGCTTATCGAAAACTTAAAAATTCCTTTACTATTCTAAGAGAATAATCCCTACGGTAGATCCTGTACACAGAAAACAGTGTTTTATTATTATATCGAGTGACATAGTTGAGAGGTACTCGTACAATAGTTTCGTTTGAGGTATTGCTAACGGCCGCGGTTATAGCAACATGTCAACAACAAGAACAACTGGAACGAGGAGTTCGTATAGATGTTCATAGGATTGAGAAACTGACAATCTTCCGTGATCCTGATGAAGAATCCAAACTACGGAACACTGCTGTCGTATAGTGCTGCCGGTAGGGCGGGAAACGAGCCAGATGCGCCCGGAGATGCTGCACGTGATGGATATGCGACCGTCTTGACGACCAACCAGAAAACCAAAGATCCTTGGATCGAGGGCGATATTCGTAATTCGCTGTTGGCGAACACCATAGAACCACGTAATGAGGAAGAACGACGGCTGGTGAGTCTTGTCAGATATTGAGCAACCACGTCATACATGCTGTTTGTTCAACTCTCTAATTAATGCAACTTGAAGTTTTGTTCAGATCTACGTTCAACAGTTGTAAGACTAACTTAACAGTTGCAAGATGTCTGTGGTATTTATATTTACTAGCAGAACGCGATAGTTTATAGTGCTTTTTAGGATCATGAAGCAACGAAAAAGACCTTATATGGCTGTATCACATGCGTGACCTTTGCCAAACGGGCACTCTACCTCAAAAGACTTTCATCGAAATCACCAAACAGCAGTTAACTGGAAACTCTCATCTGACCTTGCATAAAGACTATTAAATTCTGGCCGAATCGTATCGCTCTTTTAACGGCGATTATGTGCGCTATATGCAGATGTGCAATCACCTGCACGCCTGGAGGATAAGATTCAGCAATTATAAAGAATTCCCCTTGAAGCAGATTTATCCGCCTTATCGGTAAGTTAACAAATCTTCCGAAAGTTCGAGTAAGCGCGCTAGCATTAGACATTTCCTAGTTATCCTCTGGACGAGAAATTTCCATTGCAACGTCCAGGCCAGGGCAACTGGCACATGGACTCTCATCGGCGTGAGCCTCACGAGTTACCAACTGTCACGAACAACGAAATGACTGATCTGCCGGTAATTATTCAGAAAATGGCAAGAGCACTGTCAGAGCACCAACGATACCGAGTGCTGGAGGATTACTTGTTCCAGCAAGAACAGCTGAAGGTACGAGATGCCGCATAAGCATAAGCATAAGCAAGCAATCAGGTGATACGTCTTGGCGGAATTCGCCGTTCAGTAAAAGCTGTACTGTCCAGCCCACAACTCAAGTAGATATTATTATATACTTTGTTTCTTAATCACATTAGTAGAGATAGTCCGTCACGTACCTCCTGTCTAAAGTCTTTTTTTCGAATCTGATGAAGCGTGTTTCTTATGTCACAAGCATCTAGGAAGACCAGACAGTAGAATGTAGACTGATTCACCACGACTATGTGAAACGGTTCATTAGAGACCAAGTGCCGTACGCCTTTACGGACAAGGAACTGGAGACATTACTGTATGTTTGTATTATAGCCGTTCATCATGCACTTCTTTCGTTATCGCGATTTCTTGCTGGATTTACGATATGGTAATACGATGCTAATTCTGCATCCTGCCGCCTACGTTTTAATTCGTTTTTGTACCGAAATTGGCGAGATCAACGAGCAATAAAAGGAGCGCCCAGAACAAACGCACCTTCGAGCCATCTTGTCACAAATCTAGAGCTATCTCCATAGCCATGGAATTAATATGATCGAACCTCTCAAAGATTTTGATACATTTGGGGAGGGCAGACTGAACAAATCACAGATGCAAAGAGCATTACACATCCTACAGATCGGCTATGGACAACGTTGCAATATAACTGATGATGACTATGGAGTTTCTGTTAAACGCATTCAGCATTGATGGGGTTAATGTGGACTACTTCTACAAAAGCATGGTTTCTGAGACAATGCAAGGTGTTGGCTTGTTTTGTGATGCACGCGAATCTATTTGTCAGTGAATGATAAATAAGGATAATGTGCACAGTCTTCGTTTTGAAATAATTTTGTTAGTACGGAAACGTTAATTTCAGTGTTTGTGGAGCGCTTCAGCCCGGGAGGACGACTATCAATGGTAATGGAGAGCTTCGAGGCGGATCTGTCTCGTGGTCCATTTTATTCTCCCAGAGCGCGACTGCTAACTAAGCAGCAAATTTTGCCCAGGCCAAACAGTAATCAGCAGTTACTGGATCAGGTTATAAACCGCTTGAAGATGTTGATTGTCCAGCGGGGCATGTGCCTCGAACGAGTCTTCAAAGCATTTGATCCGTAAGTAAACCGCACTTGACCCTTGCATGTTGAGACCATCTACCGATATTCCGGCATCTATAATAATTATAAGGATAAAAGCTGTATTTTGCAGCCATCATATTCGACGCAGTCAACGTCTACATCAGGTGCCTTGAATTCTACAGCTGTGTGCTCTTCCTGTCACTCCAGATGAGTGCGATGTTATTACAGAACGGTAAGCAGCAGTCGTAATATGAGGCTAGTCGATCCCAAAACCACGTTTACGTGTGTAACCTGCGTGCACGCACTCTCACTGTCGCACAGGTTGAGTACGAAGTACATAAAACTTATAAGGGATACCGCTCGTCAAGGTCGAGTGTCAGGGTGCTGTTGATGGAATTGCATAGTTATTGTGTTTACATAATTGAAAGCTACATCAATATTATAATATTATTATGAAGACTGGAAAAATTGATATTAAGACTGGACATGTCGTTATAAAAAAGACTGCTTGCCTTGGTGTAGGTTTGCGGATGACAGGGGATTTCGATACATGGAGTTTCTCGAAGCAGTCGATACCCACTCTTACGGATACGGACTGCCAACATACCCAGTGTTTCTCGCTACAATGGAAAGTGAAAAAATCACCGAGCCTTGTATCCAGAAGCGATTCCACAAGATCCATATCAAGCCTATCAGGGCCCGGACGCTATCGTGGGGAAGTGCCGGAGACTAGTCAAAATCAACCGGCTCAGAGTGAACTATTTTACTGATCAAGATTTCCACCATCGCGGAACTGTTACGCGAAAGCAGTTTCAAAGAGCCGCAACCGCTTTGAACCTGGGACTGTCTCCCATTGAGAATCTTCTCTTAGAAGACCGGTAACAAAAACGTGTCCTGTTTTTGTTGGTGTTAACAACAAGAGATTAGAAGTCCACAATAAATCATGCTTACAAGTTACCTGCTTGATTTAGATACGCCTACTTTCCGGATATTTCGCACATAGATTTCCTGAAATTCGTTGCGGATATGGACTCATGTGTTTGCTACGAAAGGTATCTCAGAGAGTCCCGCTAATGTACCAGAACCGTACATTCAGCTTAAACGTCATGACCGAAAGCCCATCGATGAAGGTTTTATCGAACTTGCGCAAGAAGGGTTCAGGAAGCTCATGGAGAAGGTTAATGGCAATACAGATCTAAAAAAACTGAAAGATTTACAACTAACTTGCTGTTAATGATACTAGACCTCCGCGTCCATATTCTTCCATATTTTCAAGACGTCGATCCCCGGCGACGTGGTGGAATCACACAGGAACGGTTTCGCCGGATGATCAATGACATTGGATTGGATGTACTCACGGATTTCGAATGGGTCAGTTAGGTAAAGGCCAATTGGAACTGCTTGCATTTTATCCGTTTCCTCTTGTAGAAAGCGATATTTCGCTACTTTACGAAACAGTCCGAAGGTCTTTTCGATTACCACGCGGAGAAAGTACGGAAAGAAACCGCTGCCATTGATCCCCTTTTTGTTCCGGCGAGTGGTGTAAAGAGCAATTAGAAGTATGTAGCAACCGCTTGTTATCTATCGACACGCACAAGGATCTGTGCAAGCGTCGCTGAAGTTTATTTTGGCGTATCGAACTGGAGAACTGTGCGGGAACACATGAGCGCTTACATCTTCGGATTTTTTTGAGATTATACGTTCTCGAAGGAGATTTAGAGTCTATTATTTATATAATAACAAGCGCAACAGCGAATCGTACACTTGATATGAAGATGATACAGCGGATGATATGAAAGGCAAATAAACTATCTTTTAAAGAAATGAAATATGTTACATTATGGCAAAAAGCGCTGACAGTGCCTGGCAGCATCTAGTACTTATGTGGCAAATGACAACACGCATAGGGGTCACGCGCTGGTTCGTGTGTATCCAGACATTTATATGCTGCAGACGACACCCAACGCAAAGGTTTCGGTTTTCCAGCAACTTTACTTCCGGACACCCTTACGCTTTCTTGACGTTGTCCTCGAGATACATAAAATAGTGCAACAAAACACAAGATTCATGCCTGGCAGATTATATATGGCAAGCAATCATCTCACTATATTAAGCGCCGTATGTCCGTCCGTGCGTGTGTGTGTCTGCCACGACCGCGCCTCCAAAACGTTGTGATTCGTTCAGCCAGTTCGCTTTTCAAATCTGTTGAACCAGTTGAACCAAGCTCTGCCGCTCACCAGTTTTTCGGCGTTTCTGTTTCTCTGGTGCATTGTTTTTTTAAATTATTCTGGTTTGAAGATAATCTAAAAAACGCGAAAACTGTGATATGGTACAAATGTTTGCAAGTCCTGAGTTAGATACTACGGTTTGTGGAACTTCAGTCTGGTAGATAGGTATGCCAGTCCTTAGTTTGGCACTAAGGTTTGTGGATCTTTAGTCCGGTATACAGGTTTGTGATACCAGGGTTTGGTACTGAAGTGTGTGGACCTTTAGCCTGGTAAAACGGTTTCCGAGTCCTTGGTAAGGTTATTCAGGTTTGCCAAACTTTAGTTACCAGGGTTTGCTAAACTCTAGCAACTTGAGTTTTGCCAAACAATGGTAACTAAGGTTTGGCAAACGTTCGTGGAGTCATTTGTCTGTTTTTTATTTTTCTGCCCTGAACGTGTTTTTGCTAGAGCAACTAGCTGGAAAATGTTTAGCCATTGTGGGACGCTTTGAATGGTTGAGCAGCCTCTGGATATATGCCGCCTATGTTCTGCTCAGTATCACTTTTG
>JAQGAU010003628.1:0-12860 GCA_034698045.1 Paramacrobiotus richtersi
ATTGCGTAATGCCGGGTTTATTATAACGTCTCTCAAATGTTTGACGCCAAAGACAATTTTGTGTGGAATCGAAACAATACCAACCGGACGTCGCTTTATAATCCTATTATCTGTAACCTTAACATTTTTGTAGAAATGAATGTGTTGGCGTTTTTGAAGGAGAATATGGATTGTTACTTGTATAAAAATGTTGCTTTCTTTTGCTATTATAAATGTCGAGTGCTTGCTCACGCCATTTGACCGATTCTCTCTCCGCTCATATTGGTTCGTGTGTGTGTTATTAATCAACGTATGTATAGTCGTTTCTCGGGCGGATGTTTGAGAATAAAACACAACCCCATAATAATGGATGGATGGCGATTGTTGATGGTTATACAACTTGGGAGGCATTTCGACGGCAAACATTTAGAGATATACATGTGGGGGAAATATGACGGATGGATTAGAACAAACCGGTCGATTTGGTCGGCAGTTGGATTGTCTCTCGTCGGGCTGACGCCCAGTATTTACGAAAAATATTATACTGGTTATTGTCAACATTATGAATACGGGATTTTGCGCATAATGGAGAATAAACTTTAAAATACAGTTGTGACGTCTGATGATTCTACTGTCGAAATACGTGTTTGGAATTGATATAACTATCATTATCTTGTTGAGAATTAATACACATATATTTAATCTACATTATAAATGACATTCTGCAATCAGAATTTCATGCTTTTATTTGCACTGTAATTTCTTAAAGATAATTAAAAAATTGTCCATTCCAGAAGGCATGGTTTTTAGTACACGTAAATATTAACAATAATTAGTATCACGGCAGATAACAATATCAGAACGAGATGTATGAACAAACTAAGCAAATATTTATAAAATAAATAAATAAAAAAATAATAATAAATAACGAAACAAATATTTATAAAATAAATAAATCAAAAATAATAATAAATAACGAAACAAATACTTATCAAATAAATAAATTCAAAAAAATAATAAATCACGAACCAAATAAAAGGTAATATAATTCACCATATAAATCATGTAATTATGATTAATTATCGGTAATATTTTTCACGAAACAGAACACCCGATAAAAAAGACAAATTACCAAAGTAATTAGGCAACATTTGCCAGATGTCTTGCCCTTGACGGATGGTCTATAGTGATGCGGTAATTTATGGTCTATTTGGCGTCATATCTCTTGTCTGCCGGCGAGGATTGATACGAAATTAATTGAATAAAAATGAAATATGACCGACCGCACTAACGTCTCCTTCTACAGCATAAAGAAAATGTACAAAAAAATGTCCGCGAGAAAAACCACCCATTTCGCACCGAAAAACCACACGGCTATCTTTAATGTGATAAATTGTTACGAAGTGGTGCATGGGCTAATTTGATTACAGCCCAGTGTCTGCGGCGACGTAGATATATATATTCCAACAGTGTTGCCACTGATTACTCAAGCGCACTTCCGCTTTACTGTCAATCAAGCCCAACCATGCGCCAGTGCACTCTTTTACCAAAACGCGGAGCCTTATCGTGTGTCTACGCAAACAGTCTGTGTGCGTTTTCGGTGAATGGGTCTCTTTATCATTTTAATTCAATTGTAAACAATGCTTGCGTAATGGGTTAAAAGAAACAAAGAAATTGGCCATTATATACCAACAAAATCTGCATAAACTTTAGTATTTTTACGCTAGAATATTTTAGAAAATTTAATCACAATTTAATTTAATTATTATTATTGCTCGTATTATTTATTTATTATTACTGGTTGTCTAGTGGTTGATTTATTTATTATAATTATTATTATTTATTTATATTAAAAAGGTAATATTCAATTTATAATATTTAACGATGTATTATTTTTAGAATTAATTAATTATTATTTCATTACTTTTTTATTTAATTTTATTATTATTTATAACGTTAAAGTTTACTTTTTTAGCTTCGTTGTAGAGTTATATCAGAGAGTTTTTACGACTTTGCTGCTCTCGTCTGCTGTTCGCTTTTTGACGGATTTTACGGCATGTCACACGGTGCCATGAGAGTGTATTTACAGCCTTAAACAGTGTTTTAATGGTACATTAGGGTCGTTTACGGTGTGCGACGGGCCTCGTTAAATAGTGCCACATGTGCATCATTAGTCCATCGATTGACCGGCTAATTTGCACGTCTCGGGTGCGCCGCTAATCAACACAACCTATTTGTACAAAGCCAATGGACTTTTCCGCTATTTTTATCCATTACAGATAATTAATCTTTTTTCGATCCTGTAAGCAGAAAAATGTACCATCCTATTAAACCGGTAATTTTTTTATTCGATAATGTATAATCGCAAAGCAGAAAGTTTCAAGAGTTGTTTGGAGATTTGCCGATCGTATTCTTAATATTTTGTTTATTTTCCTTAATTGTTTGCACTTCAGAAATCGTTTTTTTGCATCTTAATTCCGTTAGTCAAGTTTCCGACCATTTTCCCTCGTATTAGCAGCGATAGTATTCCAAACCGTCGTTTAATACATTCAGTGGTTTAGTTCTGTAATATTATTTTTTTACTAATTTTTGTGCGGTAAATAACTTTTTTTACGATTAATCGTTGCTCTTTTTATCAACAATAAGTAAATAAAATGGTCATGCTATTTAAGCAAATTTATACGCATTTAACACAAATTATATTAAATAAATTTAAAAATTTACCTACCTACACATTTAAACGTTTGATCTCTTTACCATAAAAACAGCCGATTCCTTTTTTCCAGCTAGCCATAATTCGCGGCTGAGTAGGCCAGAGCAGACAAAATTAAGCTCGTTCTTCGATGCACTACTATTATTATATCATTGCAGCACGAACCGGGCGCCACGAATGGCTGACCAACGGGACACGCAGTTCCTTGTACACACACTGTACAACACGCACATATTGACCGGGCGGGATATATGTGGCGGGGAAATGTTGTCATGTGCTGGCGGGTTTATGGCCCTGTGTTGCAGGCCGCCCTAATGGCCGATCGACCTCGACCCATGATTGCGCCCGTGGTTTTGGATGGCGGGTCTTTATGGGCTGAGGGGACAATTAGCGCTTCCGGCCCCTGTCTGATACTGACAGAGTATATCTACACGAAACACTTCCGGTTACATTGGAGGACGGTTCAAGCCGGTAGAGACAGTGTGGTGGAAGTTTCCTTAGGAATTTGCTGGTTATGCCAAGGAAACAGAGCTTTTCTACACGTTGGATTGAGTAACCAATCATGCACCGATATAGAGAAGAGATCGCGGAAACATTTCTCCGAGATATTTTCTTAGCAGACAGTTTTGACAGAATTATCCGGTAAAAGGGCATTTTTAAATTTAAAAAATTTGTAAACTGTAATTTATTTCATTAAATTTAAGTATGTGAAATTCTGTCTAATGTAAAATTTAAAAATATAAAATAAAATTTTAATAATGTTCTAATATAAAATGTGAAAAGTTTTGTATAGCAATTAATGTAATGCAGAAGTTAAGAATTTTTCTATTTCTGAATTTTATAGATTTTTTCCCTGGTCAGGAAATTAAAAATAGGGTATTATCGTTAGCGTTTCCGGCTGCATAACATTGACAGACATTTACACGAGACACTTCCGGTTACACTACAGAATTTTCAATGCCGGATTTTAGGAAGATCATTCTCTTTGTTCACTGACTCGCTTAATGTCACCGTCACATTGTCACGGAAATGTCGATAAGGTATTTCGAACGTACATTTCCCAAATAGGAAACCGGAAGAAAATACGGAATAAAGAATGTGCGACGTCTAATGCACGATGTTTCTCATAAAACTGTGACCGCGCAGATGCTTCGTGTCAGTTCGTTGTACGGATATGTACTTACTGTCTGTATTTTTATACTTTTAGGCATCGTCCTGATACATAATATAATAATAGATACATAATAATATATAATCACGCGATCTGCATATTAGCTAATACCCACGAACAGTAATTCTTTTTGCGATTTTTTATTAATAATAACGTGCTGTTTCAATAATTTATCGATGTCATTTCAAATAAAATAAAGTAATATATAAAATATACGAAGTATTAATAAACATAGTGATAAAATATTTAAAATGTATTACTGAAATATTTAAAATATTCTATATTTATTATATAAAATTAATATATTCATTTTATACGAAAGATGAATTAAGATTTGCCGTTGACATAATATTATTAACCAGCTGCCATTAACGTATACGTACACGTATACATATAAACTATTTTGGTACTTTTTGAAAAGCGCCTTTAGCATCGTGCGCTATAAATTTCCCTAAAAATTATAATCCATTTTTTCCGGATTATACGTCAAAACTGCCCCATTTCTTGTCATATTCCTGGAAAATTAATTGACGGAAAAACTCGGCACAGCTCGGAATAAACGGATAATCCCAGAAAGCC
The DNA here is from genome assembly GCA_034698045.1 of Paramacrobiotus richtersi. NCBI lineage: Eukaryota > Metazoa > Tardigrada > Eutardigrada > Parachela > Macrobiotidae > Paramacrobiotus > Paramacrobiotus richtersi. Next base: position 4,443 of record JAQGAU010003628.1, read on the forward strand.
ATCAAGACGCTCGCAACATACATAGTTCGTCAGCACAGTTCCGCCAGCCCCGTGGGTAAAAGTGTAACAGCATCCAGAATGATTAAGATTAATCCCGGACATTTCCGCCGCTGGGTGATGCTAAGCGGATCAGGTGTCATTAGGCATCTGTCCGCTGCAGTTTTCGCCCGTCGGCTGTTTTTGCCAGCGGAATTGATCGTGATATTACACGGCATATATTCGCCCCAGTCACCCCAATTAAGTCGAATACTTTCGGTCAAGGAAAAGGATAATATAATGTGGGATTATGGGAAACGGAAACGCGCGGAGGATGTGTAATAATTATCGCGCCATTTTGAAAATGGCATTTTCCGCATTGGCTCAAAATATATCTATAATGTTTTTGTTATTTTAGGAGTTACATAGAGAGTAATGCACATGTATGTATTAGTAAAACGAGCCAAATATGCAAAATTCCGAACGCCGTTCCAGCGTTATATGCCCAATGTACTTTCATATTTTTTTTCGTATTTCATTTTTGTTTATATTTTTCGTATTTTTCATAGTTTTCATATTTGGATTTTTTAAAGTTTTCTCTATTTTCTTTTAGAATGTTGTGTCTCTATGTTTAGAATTTTGTGTATACTAATCCTGATTTTATTCTTGCACATTCAATTTTTGGTCCAGTACACGTATTTCAATTGTAATTTATGATATCTGTTCTATTTGGATGTGTTATGTCGTTGTACCTTTGGCGAAATCACACCTTTTAGCCGTTATAAAATTTTCGTTTTTATTGAATTAAATCGCCACAAATATTCGCCGTATAATTTCTCAAAAATAATTATAGTTTCCTGAAATTACATGGAACTTTCCTTGATCAACATAATAAGTACCATGCATTTTAACTTATTATAATTAATAATTGACGGGTCTCCGGCCCTCTAGCAACATAATTACAGAGCGCTAATACTAAACAATAATGTAATTAAATCAGAATAATAATATTTCAAGTTCCGTACTGCCGGAAAAATCCGATATTATGTACACCAGTTAAGCGAAACAGCGCGCTATATTCCCATAAGTATGGGGGTTTGATAAGACGTCACGGCCGCGTAGAGTGGTACTTGGGCGCGCCATTTACCCAGGAAGCATAAAGGGCACTTGAAAAATTGTTAAAATAAATCCCGCAATTTTTTCCCCCGTGTTCTCACCCACATCCAGTTAAGAATAGCGCTTCAGTGAAAGAGGTTATTTCTGTATGAATTTTCCCGAATAGAACACGAAACGGAAGCGGCAGAAATTACAGACGTCATTGTGATACTGAACCGTGATATTATGGCGATATTGGCATGCGTCTTTCGGTAATAATTACCCTTTTCTTTGATTTAATAATTAGTCGCGTTTACGGAAGTCTTCAGTATAATAAAAAAACTAATTTCACAAGCTTTTTGTGTTATAATTGCATGGTTTTCTTTTCAGATCTAATTCTCTATAATATGCGGTCTATAATTTAAATCCTTGTATCAGCTTACTTTCTAAACATTTTTGGCTTATTATTTAAATTTTTTTAGCAAGATACTAATACAAAAATATAATACATACATTCTAAATTTACGAATTCATAGATTCAAAAATATATATTCATAAATTCGAATTTATAAATTTGTAAAATGCATTCTAAATTTATAATGTACTGTACTAAACTGTTTTGAAAATAACGGAGATAAACAAGATAATTATTTTAAATCTGTATTAAAACGAAAATGGATTTTTAAAGTACCAGTCACTTGTCATTGGTTTTGTATGCGAGCGCTTCATAATAATCAAACTGTATTCACATTGTTTGCTGAAAGTACATCATATTTATTATTATCCATGATCCGGCATAGAATATCGATCACACGGGATTGAGGTTCTGTAAATAATAACTTGTTAACCTATATCATTAACCAGGTCGGCCTGACCGCTCCAGGACGCTTGTTTGGCATAAGTGATCGATATTTATGTGCACAGCTGTACCGCGGCGGGATTATCACATCAAAGATACTGCTTTTTGATCCATAAACACATCTCAAATGTGGATTACACCGCAATCAGCTCACACCAGAAAAAGTAGAACAGTTTAATTGTGTTCCATGTATTCGTAAACATTATAAAGCACAATCAAGAAGGAATTCGAATCGATCACATAAAAAGTATCGGAGCAATGGACACTGACATTTGTAACCTTTTCTTTTCATTAATATCACGTAAAATTTACAAATTGAATCCAATAAATACATGAATTTTTTTATGATTAATCAGCAATCGGTCATTACAGTGTTTTCTTTTGTTTAGCGGCCGGTTCTACCAGAAAGTGTACCCGCCACCACCGCTTCCTTTGAAAAAGTCCGCTTGCTGTTTCTGTGTAACGGTGACACTGCCTCCCTGGACGGATGCGATTTGCGCTGCATTGGGCATGATCCCCGGAGGTGGTGGCTGTAGGAACATGGATTTAGTTTATAACGGGAAATGTACATTCTACTGACAATAACTCACTGGAACAGAGGCACTTGTACTCCCATCAAACCGTGCACCTCCGTCGAATCCGCCATAATGTACGACGTGGGCTTGTGGCTGCATGAAAACACACATAAACAAATTTATAACAGAACTTACCGCAACTATTGGTTCTACAGTGCGCAACGATCCTACGCTACACGCATTTATGTATAAAAGTGATCACCCCAAATGTGAAAATAAAACATAATCGTTAAGTACTATCGTTAAGCTATATTTTGTAAAGGTTCTGACTTGTGAGTTTGGGTGGCTTATTGATAGAAGTACCGTATACGGTAGTTAAAAATTTCAGACCTTCTAGTTGATTAAAACACATTTAGGAAAGACTTTATGTATCAAGCTCGAACTTAATTCGAATCGTTATTGCCGTCGTAAATCATAGCAATGTTGAGAAATCTTAACATTATCAGGATTCACGATCCGACACGTACCCGATAATACTGTGGCTGTGTCGGAGCTGCATACGGATTCTGGTGCTGTTGGTGTACTTGCGGGTAGTACTGCTGATAACCAGGAGCCACTGGAGTATAAGGTGGCGGAGCACGTGCCACACTGGACTGTGGCATGAAGCCCTGTTGGGCCGGATACGGCGGCATGGTCTGCGGTGGTCCGCCGTGCTGGTACGGCACTTGCTGTTGGGGATATGGGGCGGGGTTGCCTTGTGGGGTTTTCTCCATTGTTATTCTATTAATCCACAGAAAGAGATGCAGGGTATTTAATATGCTGCAGGGATCAGTGAGGGACTAATGGAGACGCCGTACTATGCAAGAATTGTCGTGTGTGTCGATGTAAAAGCCTACATCTGTAAATGTAGCTCCGTTCATTGTCAAGGTTATCGTATGCAGTAACTTTTGAATGTATGAGTTGCACATGAATGGATGTTTGTTGTTTGATAAGACAGCATTATCAGGTCCGAGAGAATTGTAGGAACTCGGCACGGGTGAGTGTTGCATGTGAAGTGACGCAAACTAAATGACTCAACGCGCAAATTTGCGCGTATTCTACACGGGATTCTGCTATACGAGTGAACATACAAGCTGAATACTTTACGTTTTAGATATGCTTCAGCAAAACACACAGCAACTCAGTTGTGTCCATATTTTGGCAAGTTATGGCTATGTTTACCAGGGCGTTAATGACAACACATAACACTCTTTTCCATCCTTATCTGTCACCGGCCTTATTCAAGTACGCCTGGCGCACGTTGGTGTAGCAGTTTCCAGTTGCTTTGACGAAAGGGCATTCCGGGAGGTCTGGCTGCCATTGGTAAATCACATTCATATCCGTACTAAGGCTAAAGCAATAGGCTCCCAGTTTCTGGCTAACAACTCCAGCGATGATATCCGCCACATTTTTGGAGAGTTTATCGGGCCGTTGACGTACCATAACGTTGACATAGGGGCTAGCGCATATTCCCCTTTCCAGATCGTATAAGTAACATTCATAAAACAATATGTAGTTGTCGTAATCCGTGGCCAACACTGACGATGAATCCAGATCTAGAACCAATGGGTTTTTTTAATGTTATGGAAGCTATTGGAAAAGCTTCTGAATTTCCGTAGTGAGAAGTATTATTCAGACCTGGATTTGTTCCCGTGGTGTTATCGTAGAAGTTCAGTCCGTGAAATTGACCTTCTGCCGTAAGATAGCTTAGGTATGCCCAGGTTTTGGTGGCGCACTGTTTTGTTCGGGGATCAACGTAGCCGTATTGCTGCTCTACTGGAATCGCTTGAGTGTTCGATCCCGGATATAACGTCAATCTGCCGTTTAGTATGCTGGTGAAATTGGCGACAACGTTGGCGTAATAGCTGGAAGGCTCGACAGGGTACTCGCTATAGAAGTACCACTTTCCAAGTAGCTGCAAAGTGCAATATATTATTTAGGCTTCAGTTAACGTTAACTGGAGCTCACGCTACGTTGTACGAGTCAATGTACTGTAGCCGTTAAGTTAATAATACTATGCGATGCGTACACGTTTAAATTGTTCTTACCTGATTCGGATCAAGTTTCATCGTCTGAATATAGTTTGGAAACTTCGGCATGCCAGCACCGCACGTGGCGGTTCTGTTGCCTTCATTCGTTCCATGGTCTACCGGTAAGCCGTGTTGTCCGTCCGGCACGTTCTCTTGTTCTGAGGTTCCACATGAGTCTGCATAATGATTCATTGGCAAGCGAAGAAACGTCCTGGTCTTATTAGCAATAAACAACTAAAAACAGTTCCTGAAGATGCTGATAAATGCCGTTGTACGGACGCCCGGAGAATCACTGTCATTTTGTGTGGTCCATTAATGCGGGCAAAATGTTGCCATATTAAACATTCGCGTTCCTGACTACCTCGTTTAGACGACAAAGTAACAGGCCGTATAAAACGTCTATACCGGCGCACTCGTAACGTTTATAGCAACACCGTAGAGGATTCCTCCTATAAACCTCACTTCTCTTGTTAAAACTCGATCAGCGCGATGACGGCCACTTGTGAAAAAGGATAAAAAAATCTTACTTTATGGTATGTATGCCCGATTCCGCGCCGTCACAACGTCACAGATCCGGCTCTATGTTCTAGACTTCTTAGGAGATCTTGACCCAAGTAATGAACTGAATACAGACCTTATTCTCGAACTAGTTCGTCTGCTCCTTCTGGTAAAAGAGAAACGAAACTTGGAAGGGAACAAAAGCTTGAGCTAATGATTTTTACAAATGCCCGTAGACCAGCACATATTTATAAGCAGCAATATGGATTACAAATACTTGTTCGAATGCGCTTACCCATACCTGAGAATCCCACGGTCAAGGCTAACGAGATCAGCAATACGTCCATAAAATTTCCCATCATGATGTTTTTGCGCAACGTATAAGTATAGCCCGGGCTGTTCTCTTGGCTAGTGGATATAACTATGACCGTATGGTCCCTTACTGTTGTGCTATGGGTATGAACCTCGATGTAATAAAAAATGGCATCTAGGAACCATGTACTGGTTCGTTTATACTAAAATTCTCTTCGATGTTACGTGCAACCAGTCACAGAATGCAAGAAACTGCCCCCATTAAATGTACATTTCTCGCGACATTGATTCCATAGACATCAAAGTATCAAATAGGTATCACGGCAAGCAAGACTTTGCTAGACTAAAATCAAGAGAAATTATACAACCGACGCATTCGCCAGCCAGGATTTCTAGGTGCGCGTGACATTAAGGAACTCTACTAGTGTTTACTGTTTAGGATAGGTAATTTCTGTCACTTCAGTAATACAGCACCACTGAATGCTTGATTGGTGAGATGAGGTTTTACTGCTTTTTTTGGCATTGGTTCGGTACTTCGCGGTTTCTTGATGTTCGTACTCTGTGTGATTATTTTACTGATGACTGATCATGTGTCTATAGCTGGGATAATTTCCAGTTCTGCGCAGACAGTATGAAATAAATTAGTGCTACTTCTAAAGTGAAGTACAAATATTATTGCTGTTGCAAGTTTGGAAAAGAGCAGACGAAGGACGTGATTCTGAGGCGACCATTATGTCGTAAGTTAAATGTGTTTGCAGTTCATGCTCACGTTTGCACTACAGTATGTGCCACAATAATTGTAGTCCAGCAGAACGCGAGAATCGAGCGAACAACCATTTTTATATGTTAAAAAGTGCACCAAAAGGTACTTTGGCACCACAATTTGTATGCAGCTTGGGACAAAACTTATAATCTATGCAAACGTTCAAGCTAAGTATCATTACAACATGCAGAGATTCTTGGCGCAGTGACGTTTTTGGCGCAGATGACAAGACGAGACACGGCGCCGTAGCCAAAAGAGTTTAATCGTCTGTTTTCCACTCGTACAAATGCAGAAGACAAAGAATGCTCTGGGAATGCAGTTTTTGTCTGCATTTTGTTTACAATTAGGCACACACGAAAACACACGGGAACTCAGCGTAATGTCTAGTCAGTATGTTTCGTCCTTATTTAGCCTTATTCAAGTACGCCTGGCGCACATTAGTGTAGCACTTTCCCGTTGCTTGTGCAAAAGGGCATTCGGGAAGATTCGGCATCCACTTGTAGATCGCACTCATACCGAAGTTAAAGCAAAAAGATCCCATTTTCTGGCTAACGACACCGGTGATACTTTTAGCCACAGTTTTGGAGAGTTTATCCGGCCGCTGACGAATCAAAACGTTGACATATGGGCTAGCGCATATTCCACTCTCCATACTGTATTCGTAACATTCATAAAACAGCACGTAGTTTTCGTAATCCGTGGCCAACACCGACGACGAATCCAGATCTATAACAAACAGAGCATAACAGTGAAACGGCGTGTGAATTCAGCAACGATTTAGACCTGGATTTGTGGTCCCGTTATCATTGAAGCCCAGTCCTCGAAATTGACCGTCAACTGTCAGGTAACTAAGGTATGCCCAGGTGGTGGTGGCGCACACTTTTGTTGTGGGATCGGCAACGTAGCCATATTGCTGTTCTACTGGAATCGCTTGCGTATTCGATCCCGGAAACAGTGTGAATTTGTCGTTTAGTAGATTTGTGAAGCTGCCGACAACGTTGACATGTTTTGGCGTGGCAGGCATGTCAGGGTACCACTCGCTGTAGAAATTCCACTTCCCAAGTAACTGCAATATATCATGTCAATCTTCAAGAAACTGGGGCGTACGTTACGTTGCATTTAAGTTAACGAAGCCGTTATGTTCGACGCAACTCTAATTTAGCATATGTGATACGACGCATACCGTCTTGATTCCCTTTTCTTACCCGGTTCGGATCAAGTTTCATCGGCTGAATATAATTCGGAAACTGTGGCGTACCAGAAACGCACGTGACCTTTTCACTGGCTCCATGCGCTCCAGGGCCTGTCGAAAAAACAAAATCACTTTCAAAGCAATTCGTCTGCTCTTTTCAGTAGTAGCCCATCTTGGGACTACTGAAATGACGCATCATAGCAGATTGCGGTTAGCCGTTCAAAACGGCTATATATGTACCTCATAACTCATAATTGTTGGTCATAACTCATAACCCATAAGTCATAACTCATAATTCCCACTCATAACTCGCGCTCATAACTCATAAACAGTGGTCAGCACTCACCAGCGGTCAGTTGCGGTAACTGCTCAATGGTTTCAGTGACAAGCACTCTGCCAGTTACCACTGGCCATAATTATTGGCCAACATAGCGGTTGTTTCTAGTGCTTACTCGTTGCATTCTGGTGCCCCTCACTGCTATCTACCTGTAGTCACCTTAAAGCTAGTGACCAGTAGTTTCAGTATGTTTAACTGCGAGTTTTTTGTACGCGCATCCAGGATCGATAAAAGGAAGCCGTGTTCCACTCAGTACTCAAAGGACCAACAACACCAACACGAAAACGAAAAGTGCGCGCAGTATCGGGCTGTTGGTAATACCTGGCTATACTGAAAAAACGACGATATAAGTACATGAGAACGACTGTGAACTAAAACAAGCCTACCAACACCATTGCAAAATTTTGAAACGAATTTCAAAAATTTTAAAATTTGTTTCAAACTTTCTGAAAATTGCCGGAAGGCTAGTTTTGGTTCACAACCATCCTCTTGTAGATCTTAATTTTTCATGCAAGTTTCAAAAGAATCGATTCAAACGAGATTTTTGGTACAACGGTTTGTGTTTAAACGTTTTCCAGGTATTACCCAGCAGCTGGATACTGCGCGCACTTTTGGTTTTTGCGTTGGTGTATGTTGGTCCTTTGAGTACAAAACTGAGTGCAACACCGCATCCCCTTTTACCGATTCTGGATGCGCGCCCAGAACAGTCGCAGTGAAACATACCGAAACTAGAGGTCACTCGCCTTAAGGTGACTACGGGTAGATACCAGTGAGAGGCACCAGGATGCAACGAGTAAGCACC
>JAQGAU010003629.1:0-12857 GCA_034698045.1 Paramacrobiotus richtersi
CATCACCTAGAATGGCGTCTGCTATATGCGGAAGTGAGAGCGCAGATTTGTGTGACAAAGTGAGTTTTTTGCCTAAGTCGACTGTTGTGTCCGGAAGAGGAATTTCACTTTCAAACAGCAGGAAACAGGGCTTCCAGAGATGGATGTAATACGGATTGTGATTTTACTCGCCTCTTGTCCTTGTCTTATCTTTGCACAGGAGTTTGATCTGGACGGTAAGTGCGGATAATTGCCGCCATTTTATCCAGGCTATTCCTTACAGAAAATAGATTTGTTGTTCAGATTGTGCCAGACTATGAATCGACGCATGTTTGTATTGGTAAAATCTGTACTTACAAGTTAGTTAATCGCTTAACTGGAAGCTGCGTATCGGCGGATCTATATATGACAGTAATATTTCAGAGAGCGGTAAACTCAAAAGGTTCATTTTTCATTCATCTACCGCGTTATGTACATTCATTGTCAGTGTGCAGCACCGGCATAGACCACTACATATACAGCCCATTTTATTCAGTACGAATGTCGACCTAGTGCATTACAAATTATTATACAAACGATTTTCTGGTTGCGCACTAGAACCGGAAGGGATCAGTTAGGCAGAAAGAAAATGGTGTAATCAGTACTTTTTTAATTCCAGCGGCCGCTATGTTAACCGAAATGTCCAAAGCACAGCTGGGAAACCAAGCCTCAAAACTACCTAACCCCGGCGTTCCTGCCAAGGCTCCGCTAGTGCCTGTTAAGCCGGTGAAAGCTGCTGTAGTTATACCTGTTCCTGGAGGTGTAACCTCAGCCACAGTCGTCACCGTTCCTAGTGTATCTGTTGGTTCAAAATCGGTTGCCGCTGCTAAATCGGTCGCACCGTCCAACTCCAACGTCGTCTTCACATCACCCGGTCACGACGCATCCGCTTTTCGGCGCGCACCCGCGAAAGGCGGTGCGGCTGCTGCGGCTCAATTATTTCCCAGTTCTATCGGTGGCCCGCAACCGCTCCCTATTCACGATAGCATATTCACGACGGCACCTGTAATCGGGCCGAATCAAGTAGGACCGCAGGGAGTACCGCTGGTCGGTGGGGCTGGAGGAGGCGCCGGTGGGGCTGGTGCTGCCGGGGGTGCGGCAGGTGGGGCCGGGGGTGCGGCGGGTGCCGGCGGAACCACGGCAAAACCGCCGCCTACGACCACGTTTCCCGGATATTTGGTTGGATCACCGTATCCTTTCGTGCTACCACCTCCGGACATTCCGTACTTTGGCTCTAAATGGAACGGACCTTGGGGGTAAGTTGCGTTACTACATATTCAGTATAAGAGCAAGTTAATTATATTTAATTACATTATGGATATAATACCCTGCATTGTGTAAAGAAATATATATATAGCACATCTCACAAGATGCCGGCACTTGGTCTACATAAATCGCAGTTTTACAAATATCAGTGCATTTGTACTCAAATTTCCATACTAGAAAAAACTACCTTACAAAATACAGTAATGTGTGTGTTTTAATTCTGCGTAATTAAATTAAAGTGAACTCGTGGTGCGTATGTCAATGTGTGTGCACTGTACACACAGCATGTCTGTGGTAACAGAAAAATGGTTTGCATCTTTTTAGTTATCCTGTGGGACATTATCAAGCATTCCGCGGTACCGGACAGTATATCACGCATTACAGTTATTATCCTCTTTCCTATTTCGGTTCCCTTATGGCTCCCTTTGCTTATGGTATTTCTGGAAGACGGTAGTCCAAAAAGGTTTATATATTTTAAAATGGGCTGTTTCTGTTCAGTTTTAATGCAACGGTCATAATTAATCACTGATGCTGTTTGTTGTTTGCGAAAATGTTTCACATTGTGTGACCATGCTGTTAATATTATAATACTGCAATAAAAAAAGCGGTGGAATGCAAATTAAATGGTTAGTAATAATGGGCAAAAATCCAGAAATTAACACAGCAATTGTCAACAACAATTATGCGCTGTACACGCATAATAGGGCTTCGCGATCGATTACAAACTAAATCATGCTTACGTATACCACTAAATATACTTACAAAAAGTTGTTTGAGTGGAGGTAAATACTGTACACATGAATATTACTCAAAATTTAACGCTTGCAAAAATAAAACGAATCCACGAGCTCTATGAATAATACTGTCACAGTCAATCGCGAAGTCGCATATATGTCCATACTTTTTGTTTGCACTTTATAGTGACCGACCGCTGACAGCATGCCACTTCGCAGTAATCTGCATCAGCTAAAGGAATAATATAGAGAAAGAACGGCCTACAAAGTAAGAACGACTGTATCAAACTTACATAAAAACTTGAGATATACCCAGCGGAACATTGTAAACCAAGGAAAACTACAGTATAAAGACATAACATCTTCGGAAGCAAAAGTATCACAGTTGTTACAGTATCTGCGCTGGTGTACAGATAAAAGTAAAACAGTGCCCGCACTTATGAATTCCATCCAAAAGCAAAAGGTTTCAACATGTCCAACGTGCTCTCCTGGAAAGTCTTAATCATATGCTTCTCATTCTTGCCTCCGACCATGATAATCCTCCCTGTGGCAAATATCAAAAAGCACATTCCAAATCCACCCTTATCCACAAAGCCATCCTTCCCCTTCTTCTTTTCCGGTAAATGCGTCACCGCACCGAACGTATCCTGATCCATATACGTGTTATCTGGGTACTTCTCCGCAAAGCCCGTAATATCCACATGCACCCCCAATTCCATCATAGCCGTCAGATTCTTGGCCCGGAAATTCCGTTTCGTTATATCCGGGTCAAAGCCGCACATTCTGAGCACTTCCAAGGTGTTCCGTGCGGCGATCAGGGCGTTTTTTATCGTGGCCACACCGGTGATAACAAACTTGCCGTTCTCAAAAATAGCCACCCGGCACTCGGACTTCGGGAACGTGAGAACGGCATTGTGAAACCAGGTGGGATCGAATGTACAACAGCGCACTTTGGAGTGGAGAGCTTCCAATGACACATGACATTTCGCGTCATAGGTGGCAACGACGGAAATGAAGGCGAATTTGAAAGGGTCATTCGGATTGGCGCGAGCGTTGGAGTTGTCGGGAACAGGTTGGGGTTCTTCTGTTAGGAGAGTGGTGTTCTTTAACGGTACAGTTGGAGGCGCTGAAAAAGCATCAGTTAATAATTTCAGTGCCAATGATTACCAGTTAAAGTAAAATGTTGTGCTCCGAACATCATTGCGCAGGTTCTGATACCGATCGGTCAATAATGGTTCTCACGCAACAAAATCGTTCCCAGTCATACAATCATGCCGGAAACTAAAGCTGCCGTTCGGATGCTTTACTTATTTCTCCATTATATTTCGTTTGTCAACTAATATTGCAAGAGAAAAGCAAAAAAAATTCTGTCAGGGGGATATGAACTGGGAGTACTGGACTGCCGTTCAAGCACTGACACAGCTTATCTACGAAGTACTGTATTAAAGCAACGTGGCATACCACCAAATTATGCGTAAAATTTCTTGTCGCTGTTAAAAAAAAATTCACGCAATTCTAGACATTTGCTACAACACGTTTCGAATTCATAATCACTGCCCTGAATAATTCCTGAAACAAAATAAATAGGCTACAAATGATAACTGTAAGATACCTCACCTTAATTAACTAGCTGGCAAAAAACCATTGATTAGTAATAATTACATGGGAAGCCGTATAGTTGTTAATCCCTAAAGTTTTCACTGAATCCTAGTCTTTATAAACGTCAACATAAAGGCCAATAATCGGAATTCAAGGACACGTTCTTCCTAGACTTATGTTTCATTCAGTATGGTATGAAATCATTATCGGAAACGGTGCGCTGACTTACGGACAACCCGATTCTTTCCAGCGGGATGATTCTCCTCAATGGTCCTGGAAACAAATTTCGTTAACTTATTCAAGGCCGCCTGGCTGTTCACCCCCAGCAAGTCCTTATCCAACCCTTCCAGTGTAACTTCAACATTCTCTGCCGTGAGAACTTCGTCCAGTTCAATGCTGGCGGGGTCCACGTCCTCCAACAACCCTTCATCAGCGACTTCCCCCTGATCAGCTTGCACCTCTACTTCTACTAGTGCCTTTTCCAACTCATCTACCGTCTCCTTGCGAATAAACATGCCCACTTTACCATATGGACCGAACTGCTTTTGGGTGAGCTCATCAAGGAGTGACGCAATCGAGGTGGTCGAAGGTCGCGGAGGCTCCCCGAGACTGTACTTAGTACGGATCTCTTCGACTTTAGAATTGATTAAGTTGCACATGGAGTCCAGACCACCCTGACGTGACGGTGTAGCGATGAGCTGTTGGATATACCTGCTTAATGGCGGTGGAGGAGGCTCGTTAACTGTATCGCTGGAATCATCGATGGTGTCCACATTCGAAGCGAGCTCTGGCAAACGCAGTTTGTGAGAGTACAATAACAAGGCGAACTTATGACATTACAAAAGGGCTTAGTGGTTGTAGGCTAAGCGGATGTGAAAGGGCCGTGACTTGTTCAACTTTTCTTACCGTATCGAGTCTCCGATTCCGTATCACTCCCGATGACATCGATCTCGTCCTCCTCGAGCGCTACCGAAGCCGTCCGCTTGTTCGATACCGTTTTATTCCGCGTCGAAGGCATGGATGAAATATAAGTAATGATATCAGAATTGTGAATCCTGAATTTTCCGGCTGTTGTTGTATCACTACGCTGGGAAACTTGAGAAATTAACGGAAAATAATAAATTAAATACAGAAACTGAGAAGAGCAGTTTTGGAATCCGAGAAATCTAATTAAATTATTAAAATCCTGTCATCTGTGTCCGTTTAACAGGAAACCGTAATTCGTGTGCGGTAGTGTTGGTGTAGCATAGCAAGGATGTGACGTCACAGCGAACTGCTTTGTTTATTTGCCGTTTTGGCATTTTCAGTTCTAGTCCATACGAAATTAATTTTCGTGAAATACGGTTCCATTGTCTATTAAAATTAATTCCCCCACTTCGTGTGGGCTAAATATAGAACATAATTCGTTATATCCTGTGCTCTTCAGGATTTTGCGATGCAGTGTTTCGCACTATTCTCATGACTGTTCTGTTCTAACTTCAAAGTGTTCTTCCTACACTAATATGTTAGAGAGTACATTTCAGATAACGCCATCCTAACGGTGTAACTTTGCTATCGATCGAGAACGAGTTAAGAAGGAAAGCATTAGATCAAAAATACGAGCCCGTGGATGCTGAAGAGGGCGGTGGCCGAACCCCAGGAAAGCTAAACACGTAAGTTTCGGATGGATTTTTTAAAGCGGTTGTTTCACTTTGACTTATATGCTCTGAAATTACTTAACGCTGTAAGTTTCAATTTCGATGTTGACTGTTGCAAGAACTTACTAAGTATATCTGACTTGAATTTGTTTAGATACTACAGTAAGTTCTAGAGTCCTGTTAGTGTTGTTATCTGGATCGCAAGGCGCATCCTTCGAGGTACTACCACGTTCTAGACTGCTCATTTACTTGTTGTGTTATTGTTTTGATGTTTCATACCGAATCCACTTTCGCAGCTTTGACAATTTTTTTCTCAAATTTTGTTTATGAAGTGGTAACCTTTATGCTGCCGGCGAGTGGTTTAATTGTATAGTGTTATTGCAGTTTGTGTGGCAAAAATGGCTACGACTCCTGTCCGTGCGCTTAAATTCCAATGCCAAAAGAAATCCTTCCAGAGAGTGATTATTAGCATTGTCTTCATTATGATGGTTCTTCCGGATGTGCGTGCCCCTAGGTTATTGGGCCGTTATGCGAATATGACTTCCGGTACGTTGAGTAATTATTATGTTTGTAATATTTGGATCTTTCTTCGCCGACACGTATAAGTGTTAATAAGCCGTAAATTGGACATTACATCCAAACTTGTTAAATGTTACCGTAGTTTCTCATTAGGAGCTCCAGGTTTTTTATTTCTCCAACCTGTCCCGAAGCCTTTATTGTTTTAGCTGATATTTCCTGCGATAACGATTTTTAATGTATAAATTCCATGAGCAAAATCATGTACGAACCATGACAAGGATCATTAATTTCCCTTCTTGCCGATTAGTTTCGCAATTGGTTTAGAAAACTCCCGGATCAGAATACGTTTGTCCGTCTAGAAGCTGCTGGATGTGAGACAGCGTATAGTTTAGGAAATTATTTGTTCTGAGCCTGTAAGCGTGATGTATAGGGGTGTAGTGTCGGAAATGTAATATTTGTTCATTAATTTCCAGGGACCGGAAACCTAGAACAAATAGTAAAACACGATACGACCAAGAGCCTTTGGGATATGTGGTCCGGATGGACGGGAAGTCAATTACGGAGATTGTTTGCACTTGTGTTGTTCGTCATATGTGTATCCTTCTTTGGTAACCATGTCAGAAAGTACATCAGAAACGATTTACAACGTCGACGGGATTTCTGGAAGCGACAAAGAGCATATTGGGCAGAAGAACGGGACCTCTGCAAGCGAGAGCGGGAACTTCGCAAGCGGGAACTGGAAATCCGCTGGCGTGAACTGGAAATTCGCGAGCGGGAAGTTACAATTAAAGAAATCCAGTGGGGGATAGCGCCTCGCAGTCAAGAAGGCGGTACAGTACCTTCCGTTTTTTTTGTTTGATACGGTTACGTTTGCCCCAGAACTGTGCAGCTCAACGCTTCAGAAGCTGTCTTGACCAATTTTGAATTCTATCAGAAACTGCTGCAGGCAACAGTTCATTTCTTCTCTTTGCAGAATTAATGCTGCGCAGTATTCGGTGGCCAAATCGCACAACAGCAGCAATGCGGTAGCATCAACCAGAACTTGGTGGGGCCAACTGGAACAAATCCCTTCATGTCACCCACTCAGACCAACCCCACACGGTAACCAGCAGTTGCGTCCGCCTCAGCCGATCTTTTTGACCTTTGTTGAAGTTGGATAACTTTCTTTCTCATGGAGTTAACAAAGTCTGGTTAATTAACGCGTGTTAGGATGGGTTTTTTATTTAACAGGTGCTGCAGAGCAGTGCTCGGCGGGAAGTATTCTGTTTGAAGTGTCGGTAAATGTTGGGTTTTAACTTTTAAGCGTCATGAAACTGTAGTGGGGATTTTGATTTGTACAGCCCATTTCCAGTCTGATGGTGCAAGTGTTTTGTAATTCCCTTGTTTTATTCGTTTCTGAGCGTGGAATAAATAATCTGCCACACATTGGTCAGCCCAGTCTCTGTTTTTCTTTATTTATTAGGTATTTGTTTAAAAGATATTAAATGCGGTAGCAGCGTAGCTTTCTCAGCAGAAACAGCTGTTAGCAAGGATGTGACGTCACTGCGAAATTATCACCTGCAGACTGGGCCACTGGGGTATTTGTTGGCCCACAGGGCACACTACGACAACAAAAATGCGTCGATTTTCTTGAATGCGTCGATTTTGTCCGAGTTCTAACAACCCTGATAATCAACCCTGATTTTGTGATGCAGTACTCGTACTGTAGGTTTGACGTTTGTAAAATCGTGGCAACATCGCTTCCTGTGTACGTGATGTTAGAAACTCACAGAACTCATAATTTATATTATGGAATCCAGCATGCAGCCGTTTTTGGAGAGTTCTTTGTCCGATGTGAGAAGTTTCATGCAGAATACTATCCAGAATTACGTGAAGCTGCGAGGTATCTTGCGCCACCTTGAAACGGGTCTGTGAAAATATGATTAATAATCAGACTGGAACTTGTTTTCTTGCAGGCAAAACGGATTCTAAATTATACTGGAATGCTGTCGTGATTACTGCTTGCGATGGTGAACAGGCATTAGCATTTCGCTTGCAGCTGGAACAGAAGGAACGAACTAAACAGCTGCCCATTGCGAAGTATGTCGTGGTCGAAGATACGCCATCCTTTCCTGGATGCAAACTCGGTAATCATTGAATATCCATCGTAACAAACTTATTAAGTTACTGTGCTTAATTAAATATTAATTGCTTTGATTATTTCTGGAATACTTGTACGCAGAATTTCTGCAACTGAAAAAATGGTACTGAATCTAATAATTAATTACTTTCGTTCTTAAACTGTGCGATGCTTCTATGTTCTGAAGGTTTTTCTATCGTAGGTGCTGGGGGATCAACATTTTTGGTGATCGAACAATTACGCAAAATATATGGAGATATTTTGAATCAGCAAAAGATCCTACTAATTCACGCCGGCGGCTGGAGTCAGCGTTTGCCGTCCGCCAGTATTCTGGGCAAATTGTTCATGCCGTTACCAGTTGGTAAGAATTCGATAGTCCATAATCCGTATGTTATTTCAGCCTGCTTTATGTTATCGCAGAATTCGATATTTTTTTCGTTTTTATTTTATTTAAAAGCGGCACTTTGAAAAATTTGTTGATTTTTTGTTTGTTTCGGATTTATCGAATTGTGTGGAACTAAGAGCGAACATATAACGAATGACATACAGATACATTATGCTGCTGACATCGATTTTAAATATTTCCTGAATTTAGGTGACTTTGATATGGACATGCTGGACCTAAAACTGGCACTGTATTTACCATTCATTCCCTTCATGAAACCAGGAATTTTCCTCACAGCTTCGGACGACATTGAAGTGTTTAATCTGACATTCCCGAATCCACCAACTCCACTTTCCGGCTTCGTCTGCCTCGGTCATCCCTCTAGTTTACAGATCGGATCAACGCATGGTGTTTTCGTCTGTGATCCGTCATCCACGCCTGGATCATCCACATTCCTTCCTTGTCATCGTGTTCTCCAGAAACCCACTGAAATTGAGATGCGCAATGCGGGCGCTATTCTGCGCGGGGAGAGCGGTGACGCGGACAATCTTTCTTCTGTCATTAGTGATAGCGCCTACTGGTTTGACATGGAGATTGTTCGAAAATTCGAGAAATTCTATAAAGAACATGGACTTCCGCCAACTGAAGTAGATGCGTATGGGGACTTTCTTCAACCGCTGGGATCGAAAGCTGTGGAGGATTACATCGAAAAAGCGAAGGATGCACAGCTGGTGAGGACTCGAAGGGATTTGTTTGATTGTCTCCATGATTCTCCGATACACGTTCTGTTCTTGCCGCAGTCTTTGTTCATCCATTTGGGAACGATCCCGGAATATTTACACAATATCTTAAACGACAAGATATTTCGTGAATGCTTTGAAATCTGCAATACCTGCATGAAATCAACTGTTTCTCCGGAATGCGACGTATCACCGAGATCTGTCCTGGAATTTTGCGATTTTTCTGCTGCTCGTGTCAAAGTGAATGCGACCTGTTTTCTCAGCGGCTGCTACGCGAAAGGAAAGGGCTTGTTGGAAATTCCAAAAAATACATTCATGCACACCGTCGTTCTCGCGAAAGGTGGATTGCGGTGTTACGCGACGATTTTTTGCGGCATTGAGGATGACATAAAACGTGAACTCAATGTTGCAAAGGTGGGAGATCTGAATTTCCTTGGTCGACCATTGTCGATGTTCCAGCCACTTGAATCAGCCGTGTTTCCCAAAGGAGCGTCGAAAGTTTCTATATGGACACTGAAATTATTCAGAGTTTGTGCGACTCCGGAGTCGTCTTTTGAAGAAAGTATACGACATATTCATCAGCTGCTAAATGGAAGTATGGACTCGATCGACGAGCATTCCATTTCTATGGCCGATGTACTGGCACTGAAGGATGTAAGAGGCATGCTGGAACTGCGCGCAGCACTGCAACATTCGGAGAATTCGAGGGGAATCCAGACTGCGACAGAGATTGTGAGTATGGCTATCGAAGCGGTTAAACCTGAATCGCTCGTAAGAGCTTGTGTTGACGTAAATGACGGTGTCCTCGCTTTAAGGGATTGTAATGGAGTGACCAAGATGACGCACCGGTCATCTACCGGAAGGAATGTTTACGTGTTAGCGGTAGGAAAAGCTGGATCTGGAATGTTCAGTGCGGTGTATAAGTGTCTGGAGGATTTTATTGCTGGTGGATTTATTATTGTGCCATGTGAACAGGAAGATCTGATAAAATCAAATCGGTAAGAATGTTTCGCGAAAAAACTGAAGTTTTTATAATTTTCATCATATTGATGATAAGATGCAGTAGCTTTATATGTTCAACTGCTCTTTGTCGGCGAATTTGGACTAAGGTTGTTCTGTATGTAT
The DNA here is from genome assembly GCA_034698045.1 of Paramacrobiotus richtersi. Taxonomy (NCBI): domain Eukaryota; kingdom Metazoa; phylum Tardigrada; class Eutardigrada; order Parachela; family Macrobiotidae; genus Paramacrobiotus; species Paramacrobiotus richtersi. Next base: position 10,143 of record JAQGAU010003629.1, read on the forward strand.
TTTAGATCAATGTATTCCGGTTCAAACGTGACTTTTGCATTCGGTGGCCGTTATAATCTTCCAAATATTGAATCCGTCGAAAGCACAGCTAAAGCTATCGAGTTTTTGAAAACATTGCCTCAAGACAGCTTGCTTCTGATTTGCATTTCCGGTGGCGCATCCGCAGTTCTTGTTGCTCCTAAAGTTCCGGTCAGATTGGATGATAAACTGCAAGTCATCCGAGAGCTGGCTCTCCATGGCGCTCCAATCCAGGAGCTGAACACCGTTCGCGGATGCTTATCGGATGTGAAATTCGGCGGATTGTTGCATCATATTCCACCGGATATTGAAATCTGCAGTGTTATTCTATCGGATATTATTGGTGATCCAGTCGAATTGATCGGTGGTGCACCAACTGTCAAGTGTGATATGAACCCGCAAAAAGCTGTTGGAATTTTGGAAAAGTATGGGCTTTGGGAAACAGTCCCTGTCAACGTGAAGAATACATTGTCCACTCATCATTCTTCGTTGAGTACGACAATATTTCCCACAAATATTCTGATTGGAAATAATATGGTTGCTCTTCGAGCTTGCCGGGATAGGGCAGAATCATTCGGGTACCAAACCGTTGTCCTTTCTGATCGTTTGCAGGGATTTGCTAAAGATATCGGAAAGGACTTTTCCGATTATTTGAAAGCGATATCGAAACTTCGATCCGATGTGCGTATTGATTTGCCAGCTGTATTTTCCGGTATTGAAAGGGAGAATGTCGACTGGAAAAAGCCGGTTGCGTTAATAGCGGGTGGGGAGAGCACTGTTCAAGTCCGTGGAACGGGAAAAGGTGGTAGAAATCAAGAGATGGTTCTGGCGTTCGCAGTACAGTTAATGAAGGAGCGGGATGAGTATTCGGGAATCAAAGGAGTGTTTGTCAGTGTTGGGACCGATGGGCAGGATGGACCGACAGATGCTGCAGGAGCTGTGGTCGAAGTTCCATTTTTGATGAGGGAAGGGCAGTTGGAGCGCGCACGTTTGGCCTTGGAGAATAACGATTCATACCGTTACTTTTGCGATGCCGAGGGAGTGGGGCAGCTGATCAAAACTGGACCAACCGGGACTAATGTGATGGATTTGCAGCTGTTATTCATCGAGTGAAATTTGCTCAGGTTTTTCGATGTCTTTGAGACATTTTTAACAGAGTGGTTTCGATTTTTTAAACATTACCGGGATTTTATCTGTTTGATAATTTATTTGGTTGCTCCAATGACAGCCACTGTTTAGTTTTAAGCTTTTGAACTGTCTTGGCAGATGGCAGTGTTACTGTCACAAAAATATATTGTGTGATTATTAACAAAACTGTTCCAGAAGTACGTAAATAAAGCGTGATAGCGATCGTCTCGTAATTTCAGAATTTGTTCCGTGACGGCGTGATCAATAAGTAATTTTCACTGCAGTATGCATGTGTAGGATAACTGGTTTGACTGCCAGTGAGTACTTCATAAGTGTCTATAATTCCAAATGCGCACTGTAACCAGCAGCTTATATTACAAAAAAAATTTATTGATGATTGTTACGGTATATGTAGTGAATCTTCATCGTTGCTACTGGTAGTGTTGTTGATCCACAGCAACGGGAGCAAGCGTTCTCGCAGCCAAAACGTAAGTACTAACAGGAAGGGCTGGTTAAAGTGTTTTCACTTCGTAAAAACGTTTGTTTATGACAAAATTTATGAAAGTTTGATGCAGGTCACCATGACTATGTCCAGAAAGTATCGACCGGAAGTGTTACGAGTATTTTCCCCTCACAGCTGGATAAAGTACGCATCTGTCATTAAGAGAGCAAAGGATCTAGGCACTCAGCATGAGCCGTCCCACATTTCCCACCGCCCGTTCCCACCATCATCCGCCACGTGGACCACCGCCAAACAACAACACCGTGCATGCCTTCTCATCAACGAGCAGCTTCGATTTACCAGCTAAACCCAGGAGATTACAGGGCCATCCATCGGAAATCAATGTGGGCCACGAGGCCCAGCGTGTGCAAAACGAGCTGGTCCAGGTGATCCAGCGGTTACGCAATGCCAGCAGTTGCGCCATACCCGCGGATGCTGATGCGGATACCGTTGACTTATCCGATAGGTTTATGCGGCGCAGTGCCGACGCTGTTAAGCTGCATATGATGAAAGCCAAGATGCGCGTCCAGGAGGACAATATGCAAAAGGTCACGCAGCAGGCGGCCCTGAACGCCCAGCAGGCAGTCAAACTGTCAGCGGAAGGCGAAACTATTTTGAAAAATATTAAGAACCTCAAAGCGTTCGAAGTCCAGCAGGTTAAAAAGATTCAGGACCTGCAGAAAGAAACTCTGGACGCCAACAAGACAATTTCGACTTTAACCAAGGAAATAGAACGGATCAAGATGGAGTTGAAACACGATACTAAAAACGAGAATGCTGAGAAGGAGAAGCTCAGTGTACAGCAGAGTTCCTGGGATCGGCTGTTAAGTCAAAACGAGGTACTAAAGACCGAGGTCCAAGCGGCCAAGGAGGATAACCGGTGTCTGCAGGAAACGGTCGGTCAGCAACAGCGCCGGTTACAGGAGAGCAAACGTCGGCACTTGCAGGAGCGTAAGCGGTGTGCCAATTTGATACAGAAGCGACAGTTGTTGCTGGATCTGTTGCGGAAGCGACGCGACCATGTGGAGAACAGTCGCGTATTGGAATTTTCGCACGATGAATTTCGG
>JAQGAU010003630.1:0-12857 GCA_034698045.1 Paramacrobiotus richtersi
ATGGTTACAAAGGGGACCCGGCAATAATGTCCGGGGGGACATTTTGGCGGGGGGGACATAATTGCCGGTTACAATCGATGTTCAACTACACATTAAAGCCAGTACATCCGTATGATATACCGGGCTGAAAAGCGGAGCATCGCGACGGAATTAAGTTCACAGAACGTTTAAAAATGTTTTACAAAATAAGGATGAAGAGAAGAGCAAAAGAAATGTACCCAGGGACGCCAGAAGTTAGACTAGAATGTTGGTTAATTATTAAGAGTTCGTCATCTGTCCGATCTCGGTACTTACATAACAGTAAAGTGCCCAATGTCTCAACCCTTTCCGAGCCCGCCATCGTACTAGAAGAGACAATTTCAGATCCTGTAACTTCGACTTTCTGCGCCCAACAGGACATCTGCGTATCTGACGTAATCTTACAAGCCCAGTATGCGGAAGGAAAGTCGGTAAACTCGGAACCACGCTCAAAACGTCTTGCGCGACCGGGAGCAAAAGGAATCAGCCCGCGGAACTTGGATCATTTTGGTTTCGCCCGAACGAGCGACAAAGGGAATAACCGCGCATGGAGAGTTCGATCGCAGCATACCGCTCACACTAGGACGTCATTGTGCGGAAATTACAAAGCGTTTGCTTCTAACAAATTGTACTTATGATATTCCAAAGATTGTTTTGTACTAGTATGTCATCAAGGTGAGAACTGCTAATATACCAATCAGTGAGAGAAGTGATCGAAGCGGTACATAAGAGGAGCATTATAGTATGTAAGTTAACGGGAGCGTCGTATCGCTCGAACAGTAACATTGTTGGCATGAAGTACAAATTGTGCAAATGTCAGGTTATGAAACTTATTCGACGTTTCATGAACGGTAACAAATCAATAAGCCAGCCAATCCGAACAGAATACATGATTATTCCAGTATGAAACGCTCCTTCATCCTTGCAGCCAAACAAACGTTAGCCGCTTATACAGGATTCAGATTCCTTGAATATTGCCGCTCATGATTTGGTTAGTGCCCGCTTTGAGAGTCTCCAGTCCGCGAGGTACGGCGAGGGTGAGATAGGGAACGCTGTCTTCACACTGCATCCAAAAGGAAGACTTCCGTTAAACAGTCACAGCACAATGCGATTACACAGGTTCGAAACGATCCTTTATGTAAATCTACTGATCAGCCTCTACAACGGATTGCCCGAAAAAAAGACCCATTTGAAGCGAAGTTTGCAGACGGGAAAGTTCGGTGACTTGAATGTCCAACTTGATATTTGTGCGAGCGCATAAATATTATAACCCTTTCTGTTAAACATTCATTCATTAACAGCCTGGTCAATGTTGTTATTGAGCATTGATAGGGACTAGTAAAATTGAAAGAAGTACGTGCATTCTATGTGCAACGGTTGCTGTGTCGGATGCGACAATACCGGTTCAGTTGCCATCTTTATTCCGATTTACATCTGAATTCTAATTCTAATCAAGAAAGGGGCAAATGGGAAGAACGCAAGGGTACCAGAAACGGCATCGTGAGGTTCTCACGAGTGCACCGTACACGCTTTCCGTAAGCCGCTGCTTTCTTTCATCTCACTGATCTCCATCCCGCAACACGGCAAACTTACTCATAGAACTTAATACGCCGTTGCACTTTGTATGCTAATAAATGTCCGGTACAGATATCTCTTTTCTATCAAAGACTCTTCATTGTTAAATTCCAACGCATTACACTGTCATACTGGAAATTCAGACAGCAGTAGCAATTCAAGCAAAACCACATGCGAATCCGCCAACTTATAACACTTTTGACAAACGTCTACACAGGCAAAAACGGCCAAAAGTGGACAGGCAATTAAATTTTACTGGCAGAAGGAACTTCTAGCAGGCGTATTAACTTCATACGTTCATGCAGCTCTATGTAGTGCTGTAGAATGTCGATTACCATATTTTACCAACCATCTTTGGAATCATTAATTTTGTAAATTGTACTTGAATCATCTTCGTCCGAATCATCTGTGTTGGAAACATTGTTGTCCGAATCATCCTCTTCGGGATCGTCTTCCGTACCGGAAAAATCATCCCCCTTATCATCATCCAGCTCGTCATGCCCTGCCGAACTCCATCCATGTGTCAAATAAACAAGGGCCGAAAGGGTAGTGTTGCGCAACATCACCAAATTGGCGTCCAACTGCGCCGCCTGAACATGCTACCACTCCGTGTTCGGTCCAAATCGATCATCATTGTTCTGCCATTTCTTCAACACCTACAATCAGATGATTAGAATATTTGCAAACAAGTAACGAACAAAAATGTGCAAAATAACGATGGTAAGCAGCAACCGGAAAGACATGCAGAAACGAAACCGTCCAAACCGAAGACAGCTTTTAACGACAAGCAAAAGATCTTTATTATGACAGAAGTGCTTACACTGATGATTTTTCTCTTGCGCCGTCGTAGATCATACGGGTGACCGTGCTCGCCACTGAGAGCTGAAATCACTCGCGAAACCCGCTCCAGTGCCGAACAATGCTTCGGATCGGCGAAATCGGCAGCAGCTCCCTCAAAACAATCCAGAAACTCCTTCGGCGAGCTGACGTTAACACTGCCATACGAAATCCGTAGATGCTCATCGCAGCCACTGGTCCTGGCGGGCAGATCCGAACAGTCCTCACGGGAGCCGAAAAAGTCCAGGAGCATGGCGTCCTTGAAGATCAGCCGACTGCACACATGTTGCATTTTCTTTGATAGGGATGTTCTGGATGATGTGAAGATGAGTCCGGCCTCCAGCTGAATCTTGTTCAAGATCAAAGCGGACAGGGGGTTCTTGAACTCCATGATCATTTGGAGAGTGACGACGTGCTCCCACCACATTGCTGGCCCGCGACTCTCGTGGGAAACTGCAATGAGTTTGACGTCAAAACACTGCGAAACTCACTCAGCATGGACATTATAAAACTTTTTAACATTTGAACCATTTCAAAAACATTTTAAATGCAGATCTAAAAATTAATAAAATATATTAAAACAATTAATATATATATATATATATCTAGAATTCATAATGTTATTAAATTAGTAAATAATGCATATGTAAAATCAGTGATATTATTAAAATTAACATATATACAATTAAAAAATTAATTTATACAATAAAAGTTAAAGTTCAAAAATGTTGTAAATAGATTTTAAAATGAAATGTAAAAATTATAGTTTACAATACACCCAAAAGAACCTGTTGAAACACTTTAATAACGTACCTTCAAAAGTCTCCTCGAGTTCCGGCGGCCCGCGTTGCGAAAGGTCCAGTGTTAGCGTCACATACTTCGTCCACTTGGTAATACACCGAAACAGCCACGCCCCCAATATATATCGGTACCCCTTTCCCCGACATGCGGCTAAATCCACTATCGTCTCTCGCGAGCACTCTGGCGAGAGGATCTTGTAATTCCACGCAGGACACACCGATCGCATGGATGCTCGTTGGCGTCCGTCGAGAAACGAGAAGACAACACCGATGACGTCGAGGGGCAGGTTGCTTATGGACCAGTTATCTTTATTGCTGGATGCTTCGATTGTCTCACTAAAGTGGATGCTTTCGTGTGTCACTGTAAGGATCTGGTTACGCAGAAATGATATCTGAAACCAGTCCAAGTCAGTCATTGCGTAATACATTATACATGTAAACAAATGAGCTTTGGTATAAGCTGCATGGCTACTACCACGATTTTCATTTGGCTCTACTACTGCCAAGGTAGACTACAATGATAGAATGATCGTGCTATATAACACAGTTGACCGTTTCATCGCTTTGCAAGTAGATGCGAGAACCGCGTAAGAAAAAATAAAAACAAAAGACATGGAAAAGACGTTGGTGGGCTAAATACTGAACAGCGGGGTTCTCTACTACCATTTGGAATTGAAGCTATTAAACTATTTGCTCAAGACAAGGCTTGTTTAAATTTTTATGCTGGTCACGACTGCACGACTTTGCAGGCGCAACTCGAGAATATACGCAATACGGGAATAATATTATAGGATTTTAGCGTTTTCGTTATATATTAATGAGTTTTTTAAGCTCAGATTTTTGTTCAAAGAGGTTCCCCGAAAGTAAATGTTCAGCACCAGTCATAACGACAGGATATCATTGTAGTCTATCAATTAAAAGCCCTCTATCCAAGCCCCAACCCCTCCCGCGGGTGGGGAGAGCGTGGGGCCCGCGGCGGGGGGCTTCCCATTGACGGAGTACGATATGTTTCCTTGCTTACCATCGCGCGAGCGTCTTGCCCTTTATCACAGCGCAGCCGAAGAAAGTGGAACTTCTTGTTGACAATCCCGATTGGATGTGTGCCGGGGAAGCATCGACGCCAGGCTGCCACAGTAAAGGACCGTGCATCGTACGAGAATCCAGCCCCAACATCACATTCCTCCCTGACGAAATCCGTTTTCCACAGCCGTTGTTCGCATAGTCTTCCGCGGACACCATCAGAGTGAACACACTCTATGCTAGTTTCCTCTCCAACTGTAATCTCCACCACTGCGAAGCTTTCATAGCAATCACGCCGTGCTAAACGTTTTCCACTGTACCATTGCCAAGGCTGATCCGTGGATAGCTTCCAGAGAATCATAAGATCACACGAGACCACAGAGTCCAGGACATTGTACTGGTTGCTCAAATATGCATTGGCGAAGGGGATCAGCTCGGGTTCCTTGCCAGCTATATCAAAATCCACGAGCACTCCCGATTGCTGTTTATTCACAACGAGACCACGTTGGAGGACGCCGTTGCTGCGCATAACATCCACAGCATTCCACTGATAAATCTTCTTCGCAAACATGTTAGGAACCGCTAGGAAACGTAGCAGATCAATTGATTCGAGAACGATTCTTCCCGATTTCACAATGTGCTAGACAAAATCGCAGCGCATTCAGATTCATAAAGCGTGAAACTCAAACTGGCCTGCCAAAGCCTGGTGGAGTGGCGACTCACTGGCGAGCCGAGATATGAAACGGGGCAGCTGGCGCACCGCAGCCCGTAAACTTTATCGTGTAGGGCGTGTTAACGACTATACCTCGCTACACCACGCTCTGTGTCTTGCTCTTTTCGTTTTCGTAAGAATTCTGCCGTTGCCTGAATTTTATGCTACCAAAGAAGTGTAACTTTGTCGTTTCTGAACAATACTACAAGAATGTTAAAACGGACAAAACCTCATGGATCTCAGCACGCTGGATGAAAACCCATACGATCTTAAACTGCTCGTAGAATTCTTCAGTAGAAAGAAGACACTGACGCTTCTTTGGTATCATAAATTCATAATGTTCCGCGAATTTTACTCTTTATTTTGCTCTATCACCTGAGAATTGTGGTGGAAACCAGACGCAACTGCAAAGGTTTCAAGAAAATAAAAAAGCAAAACGCGGAGAGTGGAGTTGCGAAGGCCCTTAGTGCACATGCTCTGCAGGCTGGGTGTTGAAAAAGGCGGCTACAAAGAGTCTACAGCACCGCCTTTTTGTAGAAAGCAGGGCTACCATTGGCTGAAAACGCAGTTCGCTTTTCCGCCAATCGCAGTGTTAGCGAAACAGTGTGACGTCACGGCTAAGAGAAACGCCCTTCGCGGTATTCTGTGGCGAGGATTGGCTAAAAACGCGAAAAAGGATGGGCCAGCGACAAAACGGAAAGCGTGGAGAGGCTATAAAACTATCTTGTACAAGCCAGTTTTTGCTTTACTGATCCTCCATTCTAGACCGCTGCTGCATTCGGTTTTATCAGTTCAGGTATTTTACTCATTTGGATTTTTTTTAGCAAGTTTGGTAAATCCGAGGCTCTTCAGATATCTTTTGATCCAAGTGTACTGTTTTATATTTCTCACTGGAACTGTGTAATGATGGAGAGCAGTTCGATTGTCACATCGGGACTACGTCCACCGCGTCCGCGTGTTCAGCCAAATCTGTCCCTTTCTGGAAAAAAGGCCAATTCGCTCAGTGTTAAACCGGGCCAGCGAAGCGCCCTGGACTTCCAACCACAGAGCGCTTTGAAAGGAAAGACACCAGGATTAGCGAAGAATCCGGCCGTAGGAAAGACCTCTGCTGGTAAGGCAGATCGCTGGCTCTGTACTGTCTGTGGCGGAACATCTGGTGATTCGTTTCTGTTAACTTGTGCGTGTCTAGGAATGAAATCCATTTGGGGAAAATCGGCCACTCTACCTTCTCCAGCATCCGTCAAAACACTGAACCGCTCCATTGCAACACCAGGCGCTGGATCACGCCAACTGCTGGCGAGTACTCCTGGTCCCACGTCAAGCCTGAAAGTTCCTGCACGTGGTAAACTGGCTCTTCCACAAACCAAATCCCTCACTGCGGTTAGCGATCAGGATGTCGCCACCCTTCACTCCACAGACATGCCCAAACCGGTTGTCGACGTGAGTTCCGAAACTCCTCTGGATACTGGAAATCCATCTACGGTGTTGGACGAACGAGACCACTTCGCGGCAGGGATAAACGGCGCATCTTCTGAATCAGGCTGTGCGCAGCCCGGACCTGCAGCAGCAACGACTTCCAGCGGGGTAGACGTTCATCGTAATACAGGAACTCCTCGTTTGTTATTGGGAGAAGGAAGCCAGGTTTCGGAGGGAAAAGATACCGCAACTTCTGCAGTTGAATTGGCTCGGCGCAGAGTTCGCGAGATTGACGAGGCTATGGATACGACGTTGAATAAGCTTTGTATGCTTGCTGCGGATAAGCGCAAAGCGGTGCATGAAATGGATAACTTGTTGGTCGAGCAGAAAATTCCGGATGAGCAGCTTCAACGTGGCACAGCTGAGTATCAAGCGGCGCAGCTACACATCTCCAACCTGAAGACGCACGCTAAAGATCCTCGCGACGAAAAGCAGCAAGCGCTGGACCGGCTGGACCGGGTGACAGGGACAAGCAAGAATTTGGCTTTAGCAAAGAAGGAAATTGCTGCCTTACTGAAGACGCGTCAACATGACCAAAACGCAGAACCAGATAATGCCACACTCCGAAGGTAATTAATAAACTTTGCGCACTCCTTTCTCGATTTGTTGTGGCTCGTGCATTCGGTTACTGGTACACGTAGCTTATGGTCCGGTAATTAGTGTACATTCTCGGTTTTCTAGTGAGATGTGGGCCTATGTGGCTGCGGAAACCAAGCGACGCCACAATGGCCGCCCGTAGTCCTTTCCCTTGTTTCACTGTGTAGGGGATTCCCGAAATTGATCGGATTATTCCCATTTGACGGATGGTTGTTTTTGCATGGGTTTGATTGTATGACTGTTTTGATTTTATTCGCTTCCGCCTGGCAGTTCCTTGCAACTGTACCTGTACACTGGCTATACTTGTATAGAAGTGCACGTGTATCGTTATTTTCTTTATAATTGCGTGCTGTATGATCTGTATTTCAACTGTAACCGCTGTTTGGGTAAACTAACGGTCATTTATCCGTTAAAGGACTAATAAAATATTGACATTGTCTGTTCGCCCCGCCCCCGTCTTCCACAGCGTTGTTGTGGACTACCACCGCGCTTGGCTACAGTCATGACTCCTGAGCATTCTCGCGTGCCGTAGCCAACGTGCGCTTGTCTTTTGTTGACTGGTTGGCCCTTCGTATCTGTGCGTGCCAGTTTTGCCTGTGCTTGATCCGTCTAACATGGAATTGACTTGCACACAAGCAGAAAACATACACATTATCACTCCAGCTACTCACTTCATACACAAGTACGAGAAAGATAATGTATAAGAGAAGTAAAATTCTTAAACCAGCACTTCCGCCGTTATGGAATACGAGTTTCGCATCATACATCCAGTGTAGTTACTCTTTTCTGATGGAAACAGGGATGCGTCTTTGTACGGCTCGGAAATATCCTGGTAGATGCCTAACCTAGAAATGTACCTGAAATCGGTAAATCCCAATCCGGTCTGATGCAGGTGACAATATATTTGTTTTATTCATTATTTGCGCTTTAAACTATATGAAATTAATGTTGAACCATTGCCAACGCCGTCACCTGGTGTTTCTGTGGGATATTTTAGCTGATTTACATTGATATCACAAAAAGCATATAAACGTACAGTTGTCCATTCGGGACCCACTCAGTCCCAGGATCGCGGGAACGGCGCTGTGGGCAAACTGCTGAAAAGAGGGTTCACTGTAGGAAATGTGTGCAAAAGAGGAGCAAAACTGGGCTGTCTGTGTAGATCGAGTAAAGAACGAGAACGGAAGCAAACGGCAGGATCAATTGTGAAATTTATCAACAACTGAACAAACAAATGCCCAAAGCAGGACGTAATGAAAGGTGACACACACAAATTCTCACACAGAAATATCGCCCGTCTGAGCTGGTTGTTTAGGCCAGACCAACGTTAACAGTTCCCGTTTCCGTCTTGCTCCACTTGTTGCGGCATGTTTTACGGTGGGGAAACGGCGCTTTTTCCCATACGCTGAATACGCCATTCAAACGGAAAGCTCTGCCATTAAAGGAACTATGCGCATTCGTTCTGGACCGCATCTAAAATCGACCAAGAATCCGTCCGTTTCATTGTGGATAAGCCATAGGTAGGTCGTTCAGTTCAAAAAGCAGTTTCATAGGGGATCAGTAAACTGATCCCGGCTTTGGCCAGATCTATCACTCTATCGACTATGTCCATTCACAGGGCGTTTTCTGACGTGCTATGGGAGCTGTTGGGATCGAACGAGGAATGGCCAGTCGAAGTGTTGTTGACCACTTCATCCAACGTTCCTTAGCAGTGGTATCCAGGCACGTTGCTTTATCGGGGATTATTGTGCTGGTACTTTCGGTCTCGTCAATGTCAAACTGCCAGATGGGGAGATTCAAGGAATCATTGATGGGGATCGGATACGGGCGCGTTCCCCCGCGGCGGGTTAGGCGAGACTGCGTGTGGATGAAGGCACGTTCTCATAAGGCTCGTTATGGTGTTACCTGAGGATTGCGCATTCCGTGATGATGTTCTAATCAGGAAGCTAAACGATAAAATCGGACGGTATGACATGATGGCCACCTATGTTGTTTCCTCCACGCATCATGGACTGTTTAAAGCAGGTGGCCATTTTGGGCACTTTCAACAAGCCTGGCCGGTCACGAAGTCTGGATGCAAGTACGGTGACAGAATCGAAATGTTGTACAGCCAGCGATCTTGGTTCAGTAGGTGCTTATGGCTAGGTCCGTCAGCGTCCGTACATGTTAGTTGCCCGCAATATGTTCTTTTTATTTTGACAATGTTCCTGGTCCCGTATTCTTTCAGGATCTAATCTCTACCGGGTATTCCATTATGTTTACACATTTCTGTTAAGTAATTTCTGAATGGTTATGAAATGTTTTAAAAATGGTGTTGTATTCAATAACAATGTGGTAACACATCTGCCCTAAATACCGTAGTAGTGGGTTCGATTCCCACCGTGAATACTTTATCCAGTATACTATTTGGAAAATTAAACACAAAAATTCTCCAGTTACAAAAGTCCATGGAATTTTTCCGTGTTCTGTATGTGGGGGCATGCAGTAACACGGTTGGCTACATACAGAACATGGTTTCCAGGAAAATCGTATCAAGGACCGGACTCTAGCCTAACTGGCACCTTCTTTTCCCAGCCAGCTCACTAAACTGCGTTACTTCTGTTGTCGTAGAACGAAGTTTTCCTCTCCAAGATGAATGTCGACGACGCCTCCTCACTCCTCAGACATCATCCGTCGATCATGTGCTCCCGCAAATTCCCGCTACGGACGGTAACATCAATTGCCTCTGTATGGTCACATTGTTGAGGTCTTTGAATGCTTGACAGCCGTTAATCAGGCCACATTGCTGGTACAATGGTTTTTTCTACAGAAGCTGCCAGTCATTCTACCTATTGTCAAAATCATGCTGCAGTACATTATACATCCTTTTAGATTCTCCACTTCACACATGTAACCGGCAATTATGTCCCCCCCCGCCAAAATGTCCCGCCGGACATTATTGCCGGGTCCCCTTTGTAACCATCGCCAAATGTGTAACCCTTGCACAGGCTTGGTGACACGTAGGACCTAGGAGGGCTGGACAAATACTGGATCAATCCGAGGCTTGCCACCATGCGCTACCACCGCCACCGATGTGACCACTGACAAATTTCCCAGAGGTGACATTATTGCCGCCTCTATGGTGGACATAATTGCCGGTTACACACGCAGACGTGTGATCCACGGGCCGGAGTTCGATACCGCGGAATGGCATTTTATCCTTATGGTACTGACCACCTGAGTACTGTGGACACGGAGCAGCTAACCAAGTTAACTCTGCACTCTTTACTGCAGCGCTACAACCAGCCGAGTGCTGCCATAATCGATTTCAATATCCAATAACTTTGGGTGAATTCGGCTACGAGATTATCAGCAGTCGAGCTGCACAAGTGCTATCCGATGGCTTTTTATTCCTTCCTCTCCAGTAGTAACGGGAATCGCTCACGTTTGGTTTATTTCCGAGTGGTCGATATGTTCTGTGCAGATGCTGGAATTGTGACCTACTTCCTAATTGTGCTGCGTATCTCCTCAGTCAGGAATTTTCAGTTGAAGTTGTCATGCCCACGAACATTTTTCAGCGGCCGGTCTGTTCCAGAATCTTCTGGTACTGGTAGCTTGGGTTTTCGTTGCACATGGAAAAATACAGGATGTGATGCAATTGCTGTAGCGGATGTGGGACAGCAGATAGCTGTCCCAATTTTTATTGCTGTCAGCAATAAAAGTTGTTTTTGATAGCGGAGTCCGTATATAACTTGCACTGGCCAATTAAGTAGACTGAACAGCAACCATAATAAACTTACGGTACCAGCAAATAATAAGTGATATACGAACAGGACAAAGTAACCGGGTTCATGCGTTCGGCAGGCGCGTCGGCGCCCAAACTCGGGATACTTGTACGTAGTCAATGTGTCCACAGAGACGTCCGCTGGAAGCATGCTGCATGCAGCTTCGTGCATTGTATATCTGTGTTTGCCTTAGATGACATAGTTTGGTGACATAGATTGCTGGCCTAAACCGTGTGGCCATTAACTCACCTAGCCACGGTGGCAGCGAAAAAGACCGTTTCTGATGTGGTAGTTACAATCATATGGTTAGAATCGGACCATCAGTCGAAAGTCATCCCTTGAACCTGAAGCAAGTTCATTGCTCTGCCAGAGTGCACTTCTTCAGACCGTATTGTCCCGTCGATGATCGTCCACTGGAAGTCAATGTCAAGTACTCAGGAATGCCTTTCTTGCCGCTTGGCTCTTTCACGTCTTTCATCCACACGGAAAACGCTGTTATCGGATACCAACATAACTGGGCTAGACATCATGTTTGGGGCTCGGAGGTGCCACAGAGCTTTGTAGTTTTGGCCTTATTGCGCATGTTTAATATTACCCTCTCTTTCCTCGGTTTTCATAATATGACGACGTGCATGCATGGTTGCAACTTAACATTTAGGTCACGAATAATAAGTTACAATTAGATGTCAGCTGTTATTGTTTTCTGGATTTGGACATTGTGTACGTGATAAATAAGCCTCTGATGTGCAATAAAAAGAAACATTCCAGTCCTTCATTTCTCAGAAGACAAACTGGAAATTTATCTCAATCAGTGCAGGCGTTTTGGCACCCGTCGCCAACTGACATTATCCGGAATGTTTGCGTCTGGTATTTCATCAGGGCTTTCGGGAATCATTCAACGCTTTTGCTCGCAGTATTATACAGTCTGGCAAATTCAAGTTTGTACACTTGTTTAAATGCTGCTAATTCGTTTTATCCTGTGTGTGCATTTGATTAGTCCGCCTGCGACTTTCACCGTTATGCACTGATAGTACTATCAGTACTTCGGACTGTTCCCTTAGTCTCCACGTTTGAGCAGAAGCTGCATTCTCCAGCCTACTGCCCACATTGCCGGGATTTTTATCCCGATCCAAGCGCGCATTCGACTGTCTGGACAAGCGTACATGAGACCAGCCATCTGCACTGAGAGATTAGTCGGCAGTTTATCAAGCAGTCGGACAACTTTAAACAGATCAAGAAATTTTAAACCGGTTAAACCAAATAATTATATGACAAGTTGCAGCAGAAGAGCATTCTCGCGAGCAACTGCATATATCCCCACTGCTGAGAACAGAAAAAAGCAATCACTAAAGCATGAGTAATCAACCGACAAAGGCGCTGCTGCTGCTGCAAAGGCGCTGCTGCACTCCACACTATCCAAGCGATGCGAGAATGCATTACTCGAATAAATCACTGGAGACAGGCAACTGCTCAAACAGATTTGGTGGGGCATAATAGCTCAAGGCATACAAGGTAAGGTGGGAGAGCTTGGTCACATCCAGGGCGGCCAGATTTTCCGTGCTCCATTCGTATCCCCGGTATTGATTGGTCGCTCGCGGGTCCGACGCGGTGACCTGATTCAGAACCTGCAGAAAGCAAAAAGCGACAGTCAAATGCACATAAGTTCACGAATAAAGCAGCCAACTGCATTACCTGGACGATACGCTCGCGATCGTTCGGCTGCAGATGCGCCACCCACTCGGCTGCCCGCTGCACGTCGGCGACCGGCACTTGGTTCTCCATCAACTGATATAGATCCGCATTCCCACAGTCCACTGGCAGAGACCCGCTAAAACGTAGTTCGGGAAGGAAATCGTCCACGGTGCAGCGGTACAGGAGTAGACTGCGGTAACACCCGCCGGTCAAGCGTTCCGCTATAATCTCCGCTTGGTGCTGAAAGGCGTACTCCATTCCGCCGATATCGCTGTGAAAAGCCACGATCAACAGTGGCTGACTCACAGCAATAATGCCGCTTTCGATACACATCCGCAGGTAGACAAGGAGACTGGACAAGTTGGA
>JAQGAU010003631.1:0-12857 GCA_034698045.1 Paramacrobiotus richtersi
GGGACTACAACTTTACTTACGAATATCAGGATCAGGTGATCATTAACGTTTTCGATAATACAATCATTTCTGTTCCAAGTAGCAAGAATTTCGATCTAGTAAGGCTGACACAATCCAAAGCTACTATCTGCTGGCACTGCTTGCATAGATTACAGTCTAACGAACTTTTGTAGCCGTTCACGTCAATTTCGGACAGCTATCTAGCCTTCACGACGGTGGGCACGGTAAGCTAAAGCGCTGCAATGTTACTTCGCAACACAATAATTGTAACTTTTCGTGATTGTGCCATACTGTTCGCTTGACCTTCTAGGTCCTTAGCGAGTCTATAGCCAAAGGGGAGTTGTCCGATCTGCGTGATGGCCGGGCACTGGCGCAGCGTTTTCTGGATCGAACTTTTGTGGATAAATATGGAACGTTCTACGTCGATGGAAGCGGCCAAAGGCGTACAGAGTTCAGTGTTTCATACTTCTCGTCCACCGGAATTCGCGAGGTACAATCAGGTTTTATATTGCATATGTCGATGGTTTCATCTTATACCTGCCGACGTCATTCATTACTGTGCAGCTTATTAACCTTTTTTGTGATTGATCGTGCTGAGCACAGGAAATTACATACCTTCCGTGGCCGGCTCATGTTTTAAGCCTTTAGCATCCCGTGACGGCCTGCGCGACATGTTAACTTAAAACTGTCGCAAAATAGCGAAAACGTATGTATTCGATTATCATTTGTAGCGACTCTTGACGAGAGCTGTAGAGGACATGTCATGGACTATTTTGGCGCGGATTTCCACCTGGGGTAACTCGTCGCTACCGTTTCCTCCCCCTAATGAGCCACTGTGTGGATACTCCCATCAGAAAGCCTCGTGCCAACAGCAAGGTAAATAGTACAGAGTTTTCGCGTTATTTTTAAGTTTCGATTGAATGGTTGAGGTCAAATTCTTCCAGCAAACTCCCAAGTAAGCCTGGTGGCAACGTTAACCTGTATCGTCCTAGTATCAGTCCTCGCCGCTTTATACGTCAGGTATGAGAGGAAGTAGAAATGGCAGTGATTTGTGCATATCGTTATTGCAAATTTTGCTTACTATTAACAGATGCGCGAAGCGGAGGACAGATGAGCAATCACTGCTCGATCCGTGGTGGCAGCTAAATCTTGCAATCCAGACTCGCGGAGAGTGTTCTGCTTTTTCGTCGGCTTGTATCATCGAGCCCCTCCCGAATGGTTACTTGATACCTACTGGCGGATTTCGTGCGGTAAGAAAACGAACACTCATCACGACGACAATTTCCGTATTTCGAAGTACTTATGTACAATTATCATGTAATAATGTGACAGTTTCTACGTAATTAAGTGGGCACACATTATAATAGAACCTACAAGTACTAATTAAGGTTTTCACCATGCGTAAAGGTCAATGTACATATGTGCGTCTGCCGTGTTCAGTTGCACAGTACTTTTCAATTTCAGGAAAGGAAAGGACATTTCGTAGCCTTTAACGGGGAACCGGTCTTATGCCACACGCTGTGCAAAAGTACACCATCAAGTTCAACAGATTTTAATTACACGAATCTGTCCGTAAATCGAACGCTGCTGGTTCTTCTGGACCAGGTAGGTCAATGTTCACAGTTTGCAGTAACACAGTTTACCCAGTCTAAACCGTTGGTCTGGGTTGACGCCACATTTCTTAATAGTTTCGTGTGTTAAGCCACCAAAACTTGTGCCGATTCTATGGACTAAACATGGACTACGAGGACGAGGGAACCTTGGATATCGCCATTGTCTTTGAGTGTCCAGCTAGAGGGAATTTACCTGATCTATACAACAGCGTCGTCCCCAAAGATTTTATCTTTACTAGCTCGATGATTACCGACTTTCTTCACGTATGTTCTAACTGTTCATCAATTTGGCAAGACTTTCGACAGAGTACGTTTCATACGAGTATTTCTAACATTAACATTCCAGGGATTAGAGTTCATCCATTGTTCCTCCTTCGGCTATCACGGTCGCTTAAGCATATTCAACTGCTGGATTGACAAACGGTTTACCTTAAAGCTGATGCATCTAGCTACGGACAGGATCTCGTCCGAAGTGCAGATGGAGGCTCGAAAACACCAGGCATGCTCCTCCTTAGTGCCAGAGTCGGCAAAGTGGGAGTCGTTCTTTTGGTTTCCACCTGAGACCGGGCACAGAGCCGACCAGTGCAAGCCAAAAACTGAGTCCCTGCAAGCTGTTGATATTTTTTCCAGTGGACTTATCATCTACGACATACTGACTAGAGGAGGTCTATGGAAAAGAATGCAAAGTGAACCCAGTAAGTACTTATCGGTTACCTTTCCTATTACTGCAGTTCTTGGGTTTTCGGCAGTCTTATTCTTACTCAACATCAAAAATGCACTTTTCTGGCCGTTTCTTGCAGCTTCGGCAGTTAATCCACTTGTCAGTGTTGTGGATGTGACAAGGCTACGTGAAGAACTGGCGCCAATACTACAGACCTGCTGGGCCCACGAACCGAATGCAAGACCGACAGTTAAGCAACTCCGTAAGCGTTTGGCTACTGCTTGTCCCCATCTAGCGTCACAGACGAATCTCTTGGAGAAAATTCAAGAAGCCTTATCGGCTTACTCCACCCAGCTGGAACGGGAGGTAGCAGCGAGGTCAGCAGCATTGTGCGAGGAACGGCTTAGATGTGATGCTTTGATCAGTCAGATTTTACCGAAGTAAGTGGCTCTCCAGAGGTCAGTTTAATTTTAATGCATCACTGAACGTTCCAGAGACATTGTTCGGCAGCTGAGAGTTGGACTGCCGCTGGAGGCCGAGCTTTTTGATTGTGTGACATTGTCCTTTACTGAGCTGTATGGGTTTATGGATGTCGTCAAGATTCAGGTGCCAGCCGTTACCATTGCTATGATAACGAAGACGGAGGAATGCGTCGACAGACTAACCACTCAATATGATGTTTACAAGGTCGAAGCCATCGGAGATTCATTTCTGGTAACATTTCTGGTAACATTTCTAGCCAGCACAAAACATACGTTGATGACTACAGCTCTTTCTGCGAATCTGAAAACTTATTTCATCTATCCCGTAACGAGTATAGTGATCATGCCCCCTTACGGCAGTAAATCGCGTTTGTCATGCTGACTGTATTTCAACAGGCTGCAAGTGGTCTACCACAAAGAATCGGTGCAGAACACATTCGTCGGATGGCGGCTTTTGCGCTGAACTTGCAAAGCCAGGAATCGATGTTAAGCACATCTGCTGGAATAGGCCTCAGAATCGGCATACATTCTGGTAAATGTCGCTGGAAAGATCTGGCAGCGCTTTCGATAATACTGGTTTACTAAACATGCTTCAGGGCCATGCGCAGCCGGTGTTATGGGAACCAAGAGGCCTCGCTATTGTCTGTGAGTGTTTAAGTAGTCAAGATATCTATACTTTGGGCACGGTTTCGGTAGTGTAGATGGTTGGTTTTTAATCATACTGCACAGATACTAACAAAATATCTACATACAAACAACGAATCAAAGGCAAGAAGTTAAATGCCAGTGCGTTTTACAGATTCGGAGACACTGTTAACGTGGCTTCCAGGATGTGCACGTATGGACTACCAGGAAGAATTCATCTCAGTGCCTGTGCTAAAGAACTTCTGGAGAAGTTTGGTGGATTCCATGTGCAAGCAAGAGGGCTGGTACAAATCAAGGGAAAGCACGAAATGTTGACGTACTGGCTGACCTTACGCAACACTCACAATTAATTAGTTCTTGTGAACAGGGTGTTTGTTATCGCCAATACAGTACTACACTGTAGTTAGTTTTGACAGTACTTACTTTGTAGTCCGATATTTGTAGTCCCTCATTTGTCCGAAAGTCTAATATGGTGTATATCCACCGTGGTCCAGTTTAGTGTTTACTGAATGTCATGTATTCGCTGTTGGTATCGGATACGGCAAGGTGAACACACTACAAGGTAGCCGTTGGTAGTACGTACGAATGTTCTATATCTTATAAAATATCAACATAAAATAATTTGTTCTGCGCGAGCTACATTACATTAATATTCATGCACCACGGTTAATATTGCACAGCTATACGATTCCCTGTAATGTTGTCCCTTTAATCATTAACAACAGACGTCAGTCCAGATGTTGTTTAACTGATGTACGGCACTAACGGCAGACACAATCCAATCTGCCATAAAATCTCCCGCTTCGAGGCAGTTTTTCCCTCCTACACGGCGATCTCTTTCCGCAACGACACATCCCATTTAAGTTTGTCAGATGACTCTTTTCTTATTCGAAAAAAACGATTCTCATCGAACACATTTCACAATACATAGAAAAATGTCCACAAACGCGTCAGCCACAAATGCAACGACATTACAAAGTCAGTTTTGGACATCATCTCAAATCTTAGCCAGCTTCGGCTGCTTCATTGTTTATCTGGCCAACGGCTTACTCCTCCATTTATACCGAACCAGACCCGCACTCCGCACCCCATTCGGCATCTACATCATTGTCATCGCACTTGCCAATGTCATTCAATTTATTTGCATAAATCCCTTAATTATTGTCATCAAAGATATGTTGCCCGTTTCTTCCTGGTCATTATTCTGCACCCTTTACGGTTACTTTTTATTAGTTTCCGGTGCATCTATCCCGATCGCTCACATGTTAATCAGCTTGAACAGAGGCTGGGCCATTTCCTTTCCCGTACATTACAAGCAACACCATTCTCGCAAAGTCGCTATTGTGGTTTCTTCAACGGCGATTTTGATAATCTGTATCTGTGCGGCACCCGGAACAATCATTGATGGGCTGTTCTACCGCACGGACGATCTTAACCTGGAGTGTAGTTTCAGCCGGGCACAGTCGGTGACCCCGTGGATCACGGTCATGTCAGCGTGTTTCTTCATCGCACCCGAATGTGTTATCATTCTGTCTTACCCATTCTTCGTGTTTCGTCGTATCCACCATCGCAGGAAGGTTCGAATCAATCATATCGTGGATGTTACTGGAGAGCTTACGCATCATCAAAACACCACACATGGCGAACATGCGCAGAAAGTGAGGATGAGAACCACGTCTCGGTCATTTTTAATCTTAACCTTTCTAACAGTTAGCGTTGTGCTCTTCTGGACGCCAACTAACATGTTTTACCTGCTGATACGGTATTTTTATGTGGCGTTTCTGCTTCAGATTGGAAATGTTCTCAAGGTGGTGCAGGCTGTGCTAGATCCAGTGCTGTTTATGATTACGTTGAAGGATCTGCGGTTGGCATGTACAGAGATTCTTGAAGGTGCTGGGTGCCCAGTGGCGCTTGGGCAAACTCGCTTATGTTTTTAGTTTTGTCAAGATTCTGAGATTGTAATTCTTTGGACGTTATTGTTTGAAGTATTCAAGTACGCAATACGCTACCGCTAATTCTTATCGTGACTTTTCTCGTTCACAACGCTTCGGAAGATTAAGATGTCTCAGCCGATAATTTAAAATCCAAGGTAGATAATGTAAACTCTGTACTCTGCAAGCACACCTGAACTGGTGCGGCATGCAGAAGAACCGCGTGCAAAGAAAACCAAGTTGCAAGCGTATCCTGTGCGGGCGCGCCCCCACAACTGCTGGTAAGAATCTACATGCCGCGCCAGTGTTTTGTTATTCACAGTGTTCGGAATAGACCAATATGAAACGTCGGTGACGGAAATGATCCTGTTTCCCAATTGATCAATTTTGACAGCTGCTGTACCCAGTAAGAATCTAGGATTATCGATTACAAATTAATAACTAGTATCTAGTATTTGATTTCCTTGGTACCTCGTACCCCCACATATTTCGCTGTAAACTGATATCTTAAGATGAGAAAATGCACTCGGCGAAATGATCTCGGAGACGAGGTGTGGTTATAGCCAGGTGATCTTTAGAGACACGGTGATCCAAAAATAATAACTCTACATCTCCGTAAAGAAATCGAAATGGAATAACTCATCTGCAAAATGAATCGCGGGATGTTGACTGCGTCAGCAGCACACAAACAGCACGGAAACAATCTATTTAGGCGACCGCTTTCAATCAAGTTCTTGAACGTGTTTCCACTACTTGTGAGCACCTTTACTCCAAATAATATGGAAGCAGTGCACATACGAGACCAAAGGATGGTAATTTCGGTTTTTTGCTGTCTCCTTAACTTTGAGGTTGTCTTAACGGGTGAAGCGCCACTCTTGAATGTTAGCTTTGTGGCTATAGGCTACACCGCCCCCATCGGATACAGTTCGCTTGTTTATATTGGACCCGCCATGTCCCTCGGAGCCGAATACGTTCAAAAGACATACGGCGACAGGATGCGTGTTTCATTGCATTTCTTGACGGACCCGGTCCGCAATACCTGTCCCGATCTGAATGATGTTGCTGTCCGGTTAGCATCGGAGTGGCATTATCGTAACCGCAGCGAGACCGATCTGACGATATATCTTAACAATGGTAGGTGTGGAAGTGCGCTTTCGACTTTTACGAGAACCGGTATGTTCTGCACGTTTTGACAGTTGAGAACAAATATCCGAATATTGGCCAACTGAAACTTATATAAATCGAGTACGCTCGTTGCGATAGCGTGTATTTCCTTCCTCTCCTGGCCACTCTAAGTCTGCTTGATTTGGAATTCTCAGCACAGAGTTTTGTGGTAATTTGGCAAGTAAACTAGAGACCTGGTATTTCTGGTGGAAGGTATGGTCGAAGTTTAGTGCTTTACATAGCACCTTCCGCGAAGGACCCTACCGCAAAAACCAATGGGGATTTTTGTTTCATAACAGTTGCTAACACGGTTTTCACTTATAGCGGTCATATACTAAGTTATTATGTTACTGCTAAGTAAGTGCTAGGACACCTTTGGGCCTTCAATGCGGTTGCACATCTCCGTATCACAGCATTTCTGTTAACCAGCGCACTCAACATGGTTTTCGCTGATCGTTCTGTATTTTCTTTAGCATGCGTCGAAAACAGTGAACTGCCATCGTTCATGAGTCAGTGGAATGCATTGTGGATTTCGACGTAAATAGTTCGGCTTACTAACATCGTACTATGTGGCTCCCAAATTACTGTTTTGCAGCCAAGCTGCAAGCGTGAAAATCCGCGATCGGACTGCCAATCCTACATGGATTTCCACACATTATTTCTCACAGTCACAAATGTCGGAGTTCTTTATAAGCATCTTTAAAAACTTCCAATGGAGAAGCATTTTTCTTCTCGTTGATATTAATTCTCCACCCGTCTATGCCGTCTGCGGAGCTATCCTGATTGACGACCTTAAACGGGAGAAAAACATTACGCTCACTGCACGAAATGTTGCACTGAACGTTAATAACACTCTGGAGATCTTCTCTTCCGTTTTAAAAGACGTTAAGAACTTCAGCCGAAGTAAGTGATCAAACATTTTATCTAATATTTCAGACGTGCTCTATATCTGCTTTGTAGTCGTGCTATTTTTTGGTCACAACACCCTGCTGCGAGAATTTCTGGTATGTCTGATGTCCATCCATCAGTAGTATTGTCAGTATATTAAGTAATAGAGCGCTCGATGGATCACAATTTGATCACGCTCATTTCCAACAAAATTGCGAAATGCACACGAGTGCCGTAAAAGAAAACTTATCCTTAGAGCCGTAATGTCCTTTATTTGCAGATTACCGCAGTCACACTAAACATGACTAATGGAGAATATGTGAGTTCCTGACTGTACTCAACTTCAGACGTTTTCACCATACTATCTTATTATGTGTTGGTCGAGCTGCCGAACTTTAAATGCCTACTATACACTGCTGCAGGTGTACTTCGCTTTCGAGGGCCTTCGGAACAAATTTCTTGGTAAATTCCATTGGATGTACGGAGACACGAACGATCAGGTAAAGAGAAATCCCAGCGGTATGAAATTGAATGGTGATCGCTGGTTGTGCGGGCTTACGGCCAGACTCCGGTCAAACAAACGGCTTTGCGACAAACAGTGCCTTTGTACTGATGAAAACAATGGACAACACCCATACAAAAAAGATGGAACTACATTGTCCGTTTGCCCGTTTGTCGCGGCAATGCGCGGCAACTGCGCAATATGGTTAAAAAGTTTAAATAGAGATGCTTGACTCAAAATCCACGTCTCTACCCAATTTGCTTGGACGATGTGCATACCAGTAAATGGGCATAAATCCGATGATAATTCTGACCCGGTTTCAGCCAAAAAGTTTGGCTGTGAAATTTTAAAAGTATTTCAAGAATTTTTAAATCCATTTCAGAATTTCACAGCCATCCGTTCTGGCCGAAGCTGGTTCGCTGGTTCAGAATCATAAGCACATTAATGCGCATTTATTCATGCATAGTCAAAGGAAATTGGATAGAAACGAGCGTTACGAGAGAAACACCTCTATTTCAACTATTTGACCATATTAAGCAACAACCGCTCATTGCGCGCACAAACGGACAAAAAGAAAACGAAGGTCATGGTAGAAAGTTGAATGGTACGGAGGTTTACAACTGCACTGCTTCAGTGCAAATCTCTGCCTTCACAGGTCGTAAAAAGTAGCTCTAAAACAAAAGCGGTATAAAGGCATCAAGCTGCATTTCTGATGCAATGGATAGCGCGAAATCGGTTTTGAAATTCAACGTTTTTGAATACAGAAACCAAGTTCGAAATATTGCGCAGATTCTGCATATGCCAAATTTATTTTTATAGATTTCCAGAGGATATTAATTATTTTAATAACTTTGCGTTTCATATGTCTGTTTCAAATTGATAAGGAGCATGGAGATGGTAAAAAACTATGAAGAGAAAGTGACTGGAAAAATTCCTGTGTGTTTAGCCGCTATGTAGTGCATGACTTTTGGCCAAAAAATTACAATTTGATGCCTTTAATGTAAACCGCCGAAATGTTCTTAATCTTTGCGCGGGTTATTTCCCGCTGGTTTCCCGTACCATCCCACTCCTCTCACGCGTAGGTCCATCTTTTCACTTTCGAAAGCAAAGAATGAGTATTATCTACAGTTTGCTTCAGTTTAGTGGAAACATCAACTGTAAAATCATCGGTTTAACCGAATTGTCCCCTTACTTATCAAATTGATATACTTATGTTCATATACATACAGGTGGCTTTGCAAGCATTTCAGTCGTTGTTGGTTGTGAATCAACGGACTGAACGGAACATAGATGATCGTCCTGATCCGGAACTAGGGATAGAATTTCTGCGAAGGTCAATCCGTGACTACAATTACACTTACGAATATCAGGATCAGGTGATCAGCAGCGTTCTTCGATAAGACTAACTGCGGAGTAGTACGTAACTCATGGATCTTTGTGATCTGTGTATGTTTTTATTGCGATCACCAGACCATGCATGATGTAATCAAGATGCTGGTGTGAGATGCTGTTCTCGAACTGCATCGAACACAAATGGCGTCGATATATATATAGTATACCTGGTAGAGAAAAAACACTTATGTCATACTTTACGCACAGCTTGCTGTTCGTTTGTTTACTAGTGAGCAGACAAACCCAGTGGCACTATCAGTCTGGTCGCAAAAAGAGGGATTTTCATTCGTTATAAGATTTAACGTGAGAAAAGGTTTTTTGACTCAACCGCAAACGTAGATGTTTTTAAAAGCCACATTCCAATATATTGCTGGTATTTTTCATAATATTTGTAAACAGTGCCTTTACTCTCATTGCCAGGAGTATCTTTTCGATGTTTCTCTTTGACGCTACGTCTGTGTGTTTCTCACGCCGAATTTCGTACCGCGTATAGGTGTCGAACGGTTTGAGGACAAAACATACCTTATGCAGTCAGTGAGCTGTGCATAAAGTATCAGTGGCAGAAATGATTTTCTGTGCCAAGTAACCCTATCTATTGTTGTTCTATTAGATTGATCGCAAATTAAAAAAACACTGTCTAATGACTCTCCTTTCAAAGAATGCGAATTTTTATAGCCATTCACGGTGTTCTTGGATAGCTACCTGGCACTCACGATGGTGGGCACGGTAAGCTAGAGCAGGGCTATGCTACGCCTTACGGGGACCGCATTTGTCTCCAAAACACAGTTTATCGTGATTGCGTAACACTGTTCGTTCGATCCTTCAGGTCCTTAACGAGTCCGTATCCCGAGGCGAACTGTCCGAACTGCGGAATGGACGGGCATTGGCGAGGCGATTTCTGAATCGAACGTTTGCCGATAAGTATGGAACATTCTACGTTGGTGGAAACGGCCAGAGGCGAACAGAGTTCAGTGTGTCATACTTCTCCTCCACCGGTATTCGTGAGGTACAGTCCTGTGCCGTATTTTGTATTTTGCGGTATATGCCTCGTGGCACACCGACGGCGTACATTACAGCTTGTCGACCTTTGTTGTGAGCGATCGTTTCGAGCTAAGGAAACTATGTGCAGTGTTGCGTTACAATAAACCTGTGCTGGCCTGCACAAGGATCTAACTTTGCCGGTCACAAGAAACACGAAATAATACGTCATACGATTCATTATCATTCTAGCAACTTCTTACAAGAGCTGTAGAAGACAACTCATGGACGATTTTGGCGCATATTCCCACGTGGGGCAACTCTTCTCTACCGTTTCCTCCTCCTAACGAACCACGGTGTGGATATTTACATCAGAAAGCATCGTGTCAACTGCAAGGTATCAGGGAAGGGTGTTCGTGTCACTTTCAGATTTTTGATTAAATTGCTGAGGTCGAAATTGTTCCAGCAAACTCCCAAGTGAGCCTGGCGGCAACCTGTACCGTGCTAGCAGTCATTGTTGTATCGGCCACGGCCGTTTCATACGCCAGGTAGAAGAGAATGTTAGAAATGTGCATCAATATCATTAACAAAGTTTATGTGTTCCGTGTAATAATTAGCTTGCAATCCGTGTGATCAAGAAATGTGGCAAATGTTAACAGATACGCGAAGCATAAGGCAGACGAGGAATCGTTGCTTGATCCATGGTGGCAGTTAAATCTCGTCACCAGGAAACGCGGCTCGCGTTCTGGGATTTCACCGGCTTTTATCATCCGGCCTCTCCAGTACGGCTGTTGGCAACCTAACGACGGATCTGGTGCGGTAAGAAAAACGAAGTCTCACGACAATCACAAGTTCCTCACGTATGTTGAAGATAAAGCGACGCTTTCTAAGTGATTAAATGAACGTGATCACAGCACCTTATAACCCAACCTAAAATTCGTAATAACATACGTCTACCGTGTGCAATATTTCGTTTCAGGCTAAGAAAGAGAAATTAGCAGTCGTTAATGGAGAACCAGTTAACTGTCACACGTTATGCAAAAGTACAACAACCCGGTCGAAAGATTTGACTTATGAGGACCTGTCCGTGAACCGAAGCCTCTTGGTTCTGCTAGAGCAGGTAGGTCTTCGTTCGTTAGCTAGGTTCACAGACGCTGAGCCCTTGACATGTGCGGAAGTAACAATACTTTGTAGTTTCGTGTGTTAAGCCACCCCAATTTGTGTCGATTCTACGGAATAGACATGAACTACGGGGATGGGGGCACGTTGGAGATCGCAGCGGTGTTCGAGTGTCCATCCAGAGGGAACTTGCCTGATCTCTACAACAGCGTCGTTCCCAAAGATTTTATCTTTATAAGCTCAATGATCATCGACTTTCTTCACGTACGGTCCCACTGTACATCAATTTAGCCAGACTTTCGACAGAGTTCGTTTCATACGAGTACTTTTGATATTGCTGAAATTCCAGGGATTAGAGTTTATCCATTGTTCTTCCTTCGGCTATCACGGTCGCTTGAGCGTATTCAACTGCTGGATTGACAAACGCTTTACACTGAAACTGATGCATCTAGCCACGGACAGGATCTCTTCTGAAGTTGAAACGGAGGTTCGGAAACATCATACAGATTGCTCTTTGCCGGAGCCAGAGCAGTGGGAGGCGTTCTTCTGGCTGCCACATGAAACAGAGCGCACAGTTCAGCAACCTGGACCAAAACATGCATCCATGCAATCTGTTGATATTTTTTCCAGTGGATTTATCGTATACGACATATGGACTAGAGGAAGTCTTTGGAGAAAAATGCAGCAAAGTGAAACCGGTAGGTGTTCATTTCATGCGGATTTATGTGTAGAATTGAGCAGCTACCGTTATTAAACATCTTTACAGTCTGTATAAAACGCAATACAATACGGAACAAGCGAACAAACAGCCAGTCAGTCACTCGGCGGCTTGTGCAAACCTCACCGTTTATTGCAGCTTCCGCAGTCGGGCTGGGCAATCCGCTGTTTACTGCTGTGGATGTGACAAGGGTGCCTGAAGGACTTGCGCCAGTACTGCAGACCTGCTGGGACCTCGAACCGACTGCTAGACCGACAGCTAAGCAGCTCCGCAAACATTTGGCCGCTGCGTGTCCCTATCTAGCGTCGGAAATGAATCTGTTCGAGAAAATTCAAGAATCATTATCAGCTTACTCCGCCCAGTTGGAACGAGAGGTAGCAGCGAGGTCAGCAGCCTTGCGTGAGGAACGACTTAGATGTGATGCTCTGGTCAGTCAGATTTTGCCGAAGTAAGCGGTTATACAATAAACGAACGGCTTCATTTGGGTGCTAGCGCGGTCCACATTATTTCTAATGGATTACTAAACGTTTCAGAGACATTGTCACGCAGCTGAGAGCTGGACTGCCGTTGGAGGCGGAGCTGTTTGACTGTGTGACATTATCATTTACTGAGTTGCATGGAGTTAAGGATGTCGTCAACATACAAGTACCAGCCGTTACCATTGCTCTGATAGCTGAGATGGAGGAGTGCATCGACAGACTAACCAGTCAATACGATGTTTATAAGGTGGAAGCCATCGGTGATTCATTTCTGGTAATACTTGT
>JAQGAU010003632.1:0-12851 GCA_034698045.1 Paramacrobiotus richtersi
GCTTTGCGCGACAGTTGCTAGGCGCTGCTTCGCGCTGGCTACCGTTAAAGAATGTAGGACAACGAGTTTCCAATTGTGTCGATTACAATAATTATTATGACCAAGCCATCCAAAGTAAAACCTAATTCTGGGAGTTCTTACAACCACCATACATATGGCATAGGTGTTTAGGTTTGTTTGTTCGACTGCGATCATTCGTTAGGTCGTATCAGTACACACACACTCCTTACCAGACCAACCCAAATTGATAACATGTTAGCGCTCGTCCCATTGATGTAATCGTAATACGAGCCCTTGCCGACGCTTGTAGCACAGTTCTTGGCACACTCATCAGTGTCGTCAGACCGTCTTTTGCTGGACAAATCGTACTGTGTGAGGAATGCGCAGGTGACCTTTGAAACAGCAGATTCTGGGTAACTATCGATACAAGCGATCCGCATACCTTATCGAAGCTAAATGCTTTTTTGTTCGGATCTTACGCGTACGATGTCCTTTAAAGTTTAATGTGGATATTCTTGCTGCCGTTCAGACATGTTTGCCCTTCTGACGGGCCTCGCGCTCCATGTGTAGGACACTTACACGAAGCTTTTGCAAAGGCGACATCCTTTCCGTTGTTAGGCTGGCATAAAGTTTGCAAACGCGAAATGCACAAATGCCAGGTTGCGTTTAGGCTTAATTGTCACCCGCTTTTCTCCGAGGTGTTTCGTAACCTCGAACGCTATTTCCCAGAATTCTGACTATGCCAGAATTCCAGCGCGTTTACCGACATTCTGAGGCTTACACAACCTAGGAAAAGCGTGAGAGCAGCCTGGGATTGAAAAGTTTCTGGATAGGCAGGCAAAGTTTACGAGGAGCAAAAGTTTTGAAATCCGGACTACCTTATGGCTTTGCGTAATAAGTGTTCACTCGCTGTTTTATGTTCCGGAACGGTCTGGCAGTTTCAGGTGATCATAAAGAAGAGTCGTGACCGGAATCGCATGGGCTCTGCACACGCGGACTTGTTGTAATGAGGCTGCATGCAGGATCAGCTTCCAAAGAATTCCTATGGTACACAGATTAGAAGCGTGCCACAATATCAAGTACAGGCTGAACAGCGACCAAAACAAACTTCGTTTTATTCTTGAACATTTTGTGTTTCCGTTCGCCTGTGATGCGAGCATATAGTTGAAGTTTGTTTTAAATATTCTTGTACACCCGTTTTGAATCACAACACCAAATCTCTTACTCAAAAGTAAACAACTTGAAAACAACACAAGTAAACCCTTGACAGCTAGAGCAAACCCAACTATTTGCACTAATGTTTAAAGCTAAAAGAGTAAAATTAAAAGTACAATTTAAAGTCAGTACAAGGAACTTAAAGAAAAATTTAATATGACTGGATTGCGCTGCCGTTTGTAAACTTCGGTGATTAGTATCGATGAAGATAAGGAGGTTCCGGTAATTTCCCAAATGGTGGAGGCTTCAAAAATTGTATTTGTGCCACACTAAAGTAGCCATGACTATGGTATTTCCAGTCGGAGCCCAGTGACCTTTAAAAGATGATTTGTTCAAACAGAGGTTTACAGCTATATAAAGCAATACAGTACATCTCAGTTATACCAAATCGTTCGCGAAACGATATAGATTACTTTTAGCCACAATAAAGCGTGGAACGACTATAGTGCTTATACATTACACGTAAACGCTCCTAGCAGATCTGCGCTGCTTAACAGATTCAGCCCTTGATACATTCTACTACTTACCAGTGTGCAGTTTATTTGTATTTGCTAGATAAATTGTCGCATTAGTTTTTATTACCTGCTATCAATGAGGCTGTACTAGTACTGGAACTGTTGTTCACCAACGTCCATACTGCAAGAAAAAACAAATGCACAAACACACAAACAAATCCTTTCTTAACATGCCAGTGCATGCACAATGCAGAACGACAGTAGTTTGCGTTAGCATTTCAAGTATGGAACTGGTAATATGATGTGGTACGTCACTTCGGTGGAAAAGACTCGAAAGACAGCCCTGTAGTTATCTGGTATCCGGTAGTCTGGCAGATCCTCACGCTTTGCTGAAGTAAACGGCATGTCTTACCAGTGCGACAGACTGGCTTCGGATGTCCGATCTGGAAAGATCTAATGCAGACTCTATTACTCAATCCGAGACTACCAGATACCACTGATTTTCGAAACATCCGAAATCTGATACTATTACTATTACTCAGTCTACCAGCTCCCATTGTAGCACGCCAAACGGATTTCCCCCTGGTACTACTACTACCTTACCGTCTCCGTCATTTTTCCACGCACTCCACCCTGCAAAAATATTTCTTAGGCAGCTACAATTGCCTTTCAAGTAACCGAACTGTTGCCGTTTAACAATCTCGTGCAGAATTCAGTTAGTGCCACGCACTGTCAGTCAGAGGCTCGTAATGGATTTTTGTTCGAATGGACTGCCCATTATTTCATCCCATTCACAGTGGTAACGCGATTAGTTATCACATGGATTCTAAAAATGTAGATGAAAGTCCGAGGTAGGACTTACGTTCACTTACCTGTAGGATATTTAGCCAAATTGTTGCAATCGTTAGTATCACAGACACACGACCAAATCCACTGCCCAGTAACGCCGCCGTTTAGACGATTTACGCATGTGGGAACCTTAACATTGCTGTTGGTAGTGTTAAGTCTCCCGCAACCAGATTTCAGGAATTGTTCTGCAGCAAGCAAAAATAACTCATTACATCAGTCAGTTTGATAACATCGTGCAACGGAGGTCGGAGACAGCTGGAAAAAGTCATCGAAACGTACTGTTGGAATCAAAGGATACTGCACAAATGGGATCAGCTCCGGCACATACCGTTCCAGTAACACAATTGGGCTGAGAGCAGTCACTACAACTTGTGGAGTACGCAGGTGCTGCAAGTACAATAAAACCTGAGCTTCCAGTAACTGGCTTAAACGGATCATTATAATAACCAGCCACCACCGCCAGCAGAAGATGGTGAAAAGATTTTTATCCTATCGGGTTTGCGATATGTACATTGTTTTTTCGACAAATTAGCGATGTTCCGCTTTCGATTGACTATGGCCGAAAATCTCCAGCCGCGTTTAAAAATCGGCAGTCTTCGTTAAGAACCGAATCCGGACTTCCCGGTTCTCCGAAGTTTAACTTAAGTGAATGCTCCTGAGTTTGTGTGCGACAAATTCACTTGCCACTTCTCTTACGTACCTGACAAACACAAGATCAAGAGAGTACGACAAGCCGCCATTTTGGAGAGCATTTTCGACTGATTTGACTGAGACTAGTTCGCGAGATATACGGTTAGAAGTACCAGTGAATCCGAAGGGCAATTTGTGACGGAAAGGCTACATTTTTAATCCAAACTTAGTACAAAATATTCGTTGTGTTGGTCTAGTGGCATCCTCTTGTTGCTAAACACCAGTCGCTACCGCCAGGCAATATAGTTTCGATCATTCAGCACCCGGAGTTACACCACGTATAACTTTTCCTTGTAACGATTTTCCGTGCAATGAGAGAAGATTACCAACGAGAAACTATAGGGTCGATCCCGCGCATTAAATACAAAGCAATACCTTCGTCATAATGATTTATTAAAGACCTTTTCTATCAAATTAACTTCTGCCCAGCAATCTTCTGGTGTTTGACGTACTCTACGTTATGTTTCCGGTGCTGGCTTCGCATGTTTAATACGCTTTTGAAACGTGCCAGTTCTATAACACAGAATGTGTTGGATTCAACGCAGAGCATAGAATGCATTAGCCGTAAAGACTGTTTAGTTGCGATCGCTCCCGGGTATGTATTTTTGTGAGAAGTTCTTGATACAATCACGCAGATCACCTCTTTGATGCATACTGAAAGATCGGAACAGAGAAGCAACTGTAATAGCAAGGTCGCATGCCAAACCATGACAGCGTCGAGGACAATCAAAACAACAACAACAAAAACTCGGAGAAAGCACGGCATTCGCGAAATAAATATTACGGTTAGTAACGTGTGTGTATCGGATAACTTTTCAATGGTACACATCCATCCTCAACCTCTTACATTCCCCAGTGTGTGTCCACCATGATGTTCAAGACAGCAGCAATCGAAACGAATGCAGCACCCGCTGGCACAGTTCGTCCATACCTGCCATTCAAGACCCCGGAACTTGTCGTATTGGCATTCGAGTTGCATAGGTCACCACGACAAAAGCAAGTTGGCATATTGCTTCCCGTGGTGCATGACGGATCTTGAGCTTTCGCCGAAAGGCTGCAGTGTAGCAGTATCGTAGTATTTGTATCTTTTCTGCACTGCGCTGATTCGGTACAGTCAGCCGTCTTTAGCTCATGGCATCCCGGCAAGCCCTCTAGCACTTGATCTCCGTTCATGCTGCTTTTAACTAATCGCTTCCAGCATTCGAAACATTTCAAAGCCAGAGCTCCTCGAAATTGATATAACCAGCATAGTGCTAGAAGACCGATCGTGGGATAGTATTTCGGCAGTGATACCATATTTGCTGGATTTCTTGATTGTAGTGAGTACGACAAAATAGGACAAAAGGAAGCTCTTAAGAAGTACCGCTGTAATAGCTAAGTACCACAGCTGTCCTGAATATAGTAAATTTTTCTGTCTTTAAAAATACTGACGATGCAAACTTGAAAGAAGCAACTTAATTCGTTATGCTGTTGCTAGTCTCCAGTTTTCACAACTTCCTAACGGAAAACGCCTTCGTGTCACCAAACGAAGCTGTGTACTCTCATCTCAGCGAGACCTCGAGTACAAAGGACCCGGGTGATTAACAGTGTCCGTAAGCAGCTTACAGGAAGGGACCGTAATTGTGGATGATGGGGAGCTTTACCAATTTTACGGAGATATCCGCAACAGCTAGAGCAGCAGTAATGTACCACCAGCATGCACCAGCGTAATGCTGCTGCATCGGCTTTCGGGTACCACTACGAGCCCTAGATCCGTGAATTTATCAATCCTGAGCGATTGTCGTCCACGTATGCTAAGGAAATTCTTGAAGAAACAGCAGAGAAAGAATCCGAGACGCACATTCACGTCTACCAGAAAATGGGTAGCGGAACTCAAATTAGGTAGAAGCACGCTGAACTTTTTACACGCTTTGTCGGTGCCACATCTGACTGATTCCACATTTTCAAATCCACAATAGTTTGGTGAGTAAAAAAAGTACTGGGTTCAGGGAAGATGACTATGGTTTAGACACCATTTCAGTACAGCAAACCCTTCAGCTACGCCACATTTCAGATGTTGACTAATTGTAGTGATGTCTTTGTAATGCAAAGCGTTGCACAATTCTGATCGTTTTTGATCTCTTCAAACGCAATACAACTGAGGAAGCCTAACGCTTTTTGAGACAATTTCAACGCAGCGAGACGTTCAAAGTAATATCTTTAATTCAGATGTTCGGAAAAGCGTTTTTACACAAAGCGTTTCACACTTTCAGTCGTTTCTATCTTATTACCAATAGAACATGCGTTCAAAGCTGATCTTAATTTTAGTGACCTTTGCGGTTGACAGGATGAATAGTCTTAGAGACCAAGTTTGGCACAACACGAATCGCGGTCGAGGAAACTCGACTGCCTGAGCCGATCCAGGAAGCCGTCCACGAGACATTGGAATTCGTGAATGAGAAGGCCGCTTATAAGAAGGCCGTTAGTCGTGCGCAGCAATCAATGAGTGTGTGATTCTCCCTGTAGATCTCTGAAGTATACCGGGTGGACCGTAGTATGCAGGATTTGGCGCGCCTGATGCATTCTTTACGTAGAAAAAGAGCTTGTGCTAACCTGTTAGGAACTTTATAGGTACAATGCCGAAGGTGAGCAGGGTAGTTGCTGCGAAGAAGTGCGAAGCAGTGACCGACGATACTTAGGACCAACTGGTCCAACCCAGCGCTAGCGATACCGAATAGTAACTTTGTTATATCAATCGTGTGCCGCACCGAACTGCTGTTTGCACCGCGCGGTAATGCTACGAAACATATTCAGGATTCTGGATCTGCGCAGCAAGCAGGCGTTTTGGGTGTCTTTTATTCTATTATTTTGAGAAATTCTACGGTATGTGAGAGTTCCTATGAAAGAGATGATTTATCATTTATGCTCAA
The DNA here is from genome assembly GCA_034698045.1 of Paramacrobiotus richtersi. Taxonomy (NCBI): domain Eukaryota; kingdom Metazoa; phylum Tardigrada; class Eutardigrada; order Parachela; family Macrobiotidae; genus Paramacrobiotus; species Paramacrobiotus richtersi. The sequence goes on from JAQGAU010003632.1 coordinate 6,119, forward strand.
ACAAAGTGACGGAGTGTCTTCTGTTCCCCGCGAATGCGGTCTCAGACGTAGTCGTACGCTTCTTTATTGACTAATTATGTTAGTGGTTCCGGCCGTAATTACCAATTTGTTAATTACTGGTGCGAAAGAAATACTTCAAACTTGTGGCAAACTTAAGCCCGTCACCTAATCCTCAGTTCGCGTTACGGCTTCACTATTCTGATTGATGTTTGTGTGGCAACTTCGTTTCAACACCGTCAGTAAATGGTTGGTAAACAATAGCAGCTAAACGTACGTAAACATTAGAAAAAGTTCAGGCATCATCAAATGAAGGCCTAACAATATTATATTGCGTTATCATTTTAAAAGCCGTACAAGCACTCCGACGGACGACACACACGAACTCCAGATTTATTTTTGCGTACTTTACGCGCTGTTAGTGTTAAGGGTTAAGGCACATTCCTAATTTGTCAATCCTGGCAAGGTCGAAATGCACATGGTATTCTTATTCTTAAGTTATTAGTTTCGTGATGGCGCCCTCGCCCCCTGATGGCGGTGTGCGAGACCGCTTCGGCAATTCAAAAAACCACTCAATCCAAAACAATTCACCTAAATTCCTTTCATTCTGTCCTTTCATGAATGCCCGTAACTTTTTCCGGTCTTTAATATGGTAGCTACCGCTTTTTAAAAAAACGATGGCACTGAGAGTTACGAAGGCGGTGTCCCACACCGCCTTTACCGGAAGCTGAGCCTTGCATGTGCAACCTTTCTTGCGTGCATTTTTTACGGGAAATCGCGCAAATGTAAAAACATCCAGGGGTTGTTTCTCTACCATAAGCAGTTGAAAGAGCCCTTAGAGGAAAATTCTTGCCTCGACTGTGCTCAAATGACTGAAAAGGCGGAATTCGGGTGTTTTCTGTGAAAACACCGTCCACTATTAGCATGCCTGCCTCACGACAATGATTTAACTGAATCGAGCGGTGCTTTTGGGGCGAATCCGTGAATTCTCATTGGCCTGGTTCCATACACCGCTCGAAATCTCAAAGTATAATTTTCTTGGAAGGGGGCCAACGCCACTGTTTTTTTTCTTGCTCTTGTTGCTAGACAGCAGAATCCATGAGCAAAGGACTGTTGCTTTAACAAACAAGATGGAGACGAAGGTTGGAAAGAGCTCACACTGCACAGTACCCACAATCAGAACAAGCAGTGTCCAGACGTTTAGTTGCATCGAATACTATCCTACAATACGTTGTTTTTGTACGTTAGTTGTTATTCTGCTGCAATGCGTATTTTACTAGCACCTCCTGATTTGCGCGACAGTTGCTAAGCGCTGTTTCGCACTGACTGCCGCTAAAGAATTGACGACAATCAGTCATGCATTCCGTCGACTTAACTACCGTATTATGACCGAGCCATCAAAACAGAAAGTGAACCTAGTTCTGCCATTTTTCCTCAAACCGATAGACACAGTACGAAACAGGGCATTGCGCGACTAAGCACAGGACCATCAGCTTGCGATCTAAAGTCCGAAAATGTCACATATGACACAGACTCTGGCTTGCGCGGCACGCTTTGATTATCTCTGTTATCGTACACTTGGTTCTGTGAGATGCGTCAAATTATGAATACTGTGCTTGTGGCGCACATAACAGTTTTACTGAGGTTACGACGATTTGTCCTGCAGAGACGGTCTGACGGATGCGGGCCAGTATGTCAGGAACTGTGCTTTACGCGTCATAAGTCCTCATATCACGATTACATATCGGGCAAGGGCTGACATTATCAACTGGGGCTGCTTCGGTAATGAGTGTGCTGCTAAGAGCTAACGAATAAGTGCAGCCGGAGGAACAAACCCAAGGTGTGAGAAATATTAATGCGCAAGTGTCAGTTTCAACGGTGAATTCTGGCCAACTGGCAGTACTAGCGATCCGCATACTTGATCGAAACTAAACGTTTTTTTCACGGATCTTGCTGTGGCTTTAGTGTGGAAATCTGTTGCTGTTCAAACAGCTTTACCCCTCTGGTGGGTTTCCGCTTCAAATCCAAGACAGTCTAACGAAGCTCTTGCAAAGACCAGAGCCATTCTGTTGAATGGCATAGAGTTTAAAAACGCAGGCGGCAGAATGATTACTTGATTGTTACGTGTCATGTGTTTGGGATCCCGGACACTATGTCCTCGAATGTTTAGGAAGCCGACTAATCCCCAGTGCGCCCAACGAACTTTCTGGTACTTGCAGAACGTAATAGGAAAAATGTGTGGGCAGGAAATGCCTGAGAACAGTATGGGCTGGAAAGTTCCTGGATGGGTTAAGTTTATGCCGGGCAAAGTTTACGCCGAATAAAATTTATTAAACCCAGGTGCTTTACGGGTTTCGAGGGAAAAGTGTCCACCCGTCGTTCTTTCTGTCCTGAACGGTGTGACAGTTTCAGGTAATCATCGCGACCCGATTGACCCGAATCGCATGAACCCTGCACGCGATAAAAAACAGACTCGTCGTAATGAGGCTGCATGTCTCCGCTTCCATCGAATCCCCACATGGAGACCGTGCTGCAGCAACCATCCCAATAAAACTGCTTTTATTCATAAAGATTACAAAAGTTTATCCTTTCGCTTGTAATGCGAGTATTTTAACAGTTGGGCTCGTACCCGGTCTCCGGTTTCGAATCACAACACCAAAGCTCTTACACGAAAGTGAAGTTAAGCAGTTACTACACAGAATAAATACACTAATTTTCAAAAGAGCAAGATGACCGCGTTGTCCTGGCATTTGGTTGAAGTCGGAGAGCAGTAGCGACAGAAGGTTCCGGGTCTTTTCCCAGATGGCGGAGGCTTCAGTAGTCGTATGTACGATACAACAGAGAAGCCATTACTACGGCGCTCCCGATCGGGAGCCAGTGACCTTTAAAGGATGATTAGTTCAAACATAGGTTTAATATGTATACACGAAAACCCTCGTGCGGTACTACATAGTTTGTGGAATGGCATAAGTCACTTTTAGGCTTTTAGCTACGGAAAAAGGGAAACTGTTAATGCGCTTATATCCTACATGTAAACCATCCCATTTCAGTAATAAATTGTCCTAAATGGGCTGTCTAGTGTCTACACCAGTAATATCTACAAAATCCAATGAACTTTTTAAGTTTTTAGGTCGTAAAATTTTTGAAAAATCGGGCGAAGCAAGGGCTAAAATAGTGTGTAGTATTACACACTTTGTGTAGTATTAAAAGTGTTGTGTGTAGTATTACCGTGTCTTTTTGAACGAATCTGGCTGAAAATTAGACGCTCTGACACTAAAATGCTTGTTACCGTCGCGCTTCGCGCGAACCGAAGCAATCAGCATTAAAACCCGGTTCCCATTGATTGTGACGTTGTCCTAACTTTAGGCGAAAGCAAGACAACCGCAAACCTACGTAAAAGCTTTTTCCTAAGCTGCATTATGATTTTATCGAGCATTTGGTCAGATTCTTTTGTCAGCCGGGGTGACGATTTCATACCCACCGCCCCAGGGGGCCGCCCCTTGGGGCGGCCGGGAGGAGTGTGTAGTATTGAAATCCTACTAATTTAGCCCCTGGCCGGCTAAGCGCGTTCTGCTGCCTTTTTGAAACAGCGTTTTTCTGTTGCTGTCGTTAGAGGAACCGCGATATCAGTGTTGGGTACATTGCCCCGTACTAAGGCGGTTGTGAATGATAAGATTGGTGTTAGTTGTTTTGGTTTCAATTTTTAGGATTTACATAACTGCAGTAGCTATTCTAGCGCCAGCTTAGTTGTACCGCATTCGGAAATGCTCTTACAAATCCAATGAGTTCAATGCAGTTCTTTGTCTTCTACATAGTACAAACGCTTACAAATTATTAGTAATTATTTTTAAAGTTATTTGGCGGCGGCGGTGGCACTCCCCAACACTGAGTTGCAATAAAGGGGCTGACAGCTAATTTTAATTTAGCATATTACTTATAGATTTTTCTTAGCTAAATTATTTTTCAATTATCTATGTTTTATTTATATAAAATTTTAGTTCCAGTTACAGTTACACGGTTCCTGCATCGAGGAAGTTTTATCCAACCCGGTTTTGGTGAGAGTTCGAAATGTCGCCGAAGGTTCTGCCCGCGCCCAGTGGCCGGCGCCTTTATGTGACATAATCGCAGCTTTTTGCTGCTAATTATCATCGCTGTTGAGCAATATTACCATCAGTTAACCACCTGCTGCTGCTGCTGTAACTGCGCTGGTTGCCAGATTTGGCTCGTGGGTACCCTGCCCTGTAAATGTGATGCTTTCTACTGCTTATCAACGCTGTTTGTTGGATTATAAATTGTCGGCATTTACCTGCTACTAATGGGGCTGTACTGGCCACCGGTGTCCAATCTACAAAAGAAAACAAGTTCACAATACGGCCATTCTAACGTATGGGTGGCCTTTAAGCTGCAAAATGCCAGAAGTCTGCTTTGTCCGTTTGCGCCTCAGGCTGGTAATAGGAGCGATCACGCCGGGAAATATGCCCGGGTCACGCTGAATGCCAGAGGGAATCTGGTGATCGAAAAATTTTGAGTGGACAAAATTTACGCCGGACGGTTTTAGCGGTTGCGGAGGAAAAGTGTCCGGCGGACGGTTTTAGCGATTGCAAATAGGCGTGTGTAAGACGTGCCTGATGTATGTGATTTACAGAGCCAAAAGTGATAACCCCCGTTCCGTACGAGGACTGCCTTGTCATGTGCCCCGCGTGCGTCGCTCTGGGGTCAAAAGTACTGTACTATTGCAGGACCTTACCGTCTCCTTCCAATTTCCACGCACTCCACGCTGCAAAAAATTTTTCTAAAATGCTGCAACCTTTAAACTAATGAAGTGTTGTGCTGCTGTTTACGACCTTGTGCAGAGCTGAGTTAGTGTTATGGTTACGCACCGCACTCAGAGATTCATAACTGACGAATTTTAGCTTGAACATTATGATATATAGGATTTACCTGTTGGATACTTAGCAAAATTGTTGCAGTCGTTAGTATCACAGACACACGCCCAACTCCACTGTCCATTAACGCGGTTTAGAAATTGTGTGCATGCGGGAAACTTGACAGTGCTTTTTCGATCGTCAAGTCCGCTGCAAGAAGCTGTCAGGAATTCCTCTGCAGCAAGCATAAAACTCATTACTTCAGTTAGTTTCACTTTGACAACATCGTGTAATGAAATGGCAGTGAGCTCAGGATCGTTAAAGAAAACACTGGCTTACTGTTGGAATCAAATAGTACTCCACAAATGGGACGGGTTCCGGTACATTCCGTCGAAGTACCACAATTTGGCGTAGAGCAGTCTCTACAACGCGTTGAGTACGCAGGTGCTGCAAGGACTTAAGTACAATCATACGTACTTGAACTTCCCCGTTACATAGTGTACTGTGTCATTCTGATAATACTAAACTCGTTTCCAGTTACAAAAAATATCCACAAGTCACAGTGCACAGAATAAAAAAAATAAAGAAAGTAACATTGCCTCGGCCATCGGGTTGCTTAAGTTACAAGTCACAACACATAACGTAAAGCGGCTGTTCATCAGCCAATATTCCTAGCTGCTATCGTCAGAAGAGGGACAAAGTTATCATATAGGGTTTGCAATTATTGAATTGTGCATTCTTCGATTGACTATAGGAGAAAAAATTACATCCGGATTAAAATAAAAGATCGGCAGCCTTCTCAAAGAACTTGATTCGTAACCGCCTTTCTTCACCTTCTTGAGTGAGTTCTCCTAAGACTGCGATTACGAACGTGTCACTTTTCGAACATACCTGATAGAAACAAGATCAAGAAAGTACGACAAGCCCTCAGTTCAGAAGTCATTTTCGACCGATTTGACTACTCGTAAATTCTGTATTCCTAACCAACTTAGTAAACTAATTGTAAGTACGGTACAGTATAAAATATTCGCTGTGTTAATCTAGTGGCTTCGTCTTGTTGCTAGTCACCAACCACGATAATCAACCAATCTGTCTGTAGTTTTGATCATTCCACATCCGGAGTTTTTAAACGAACCTGTGCACGAAAGCGTTTACTAGTAAAGCATTAGACTGTGATACGCTTACAATACTTGCGTGCCCGAGTATCTACTCAAGCACAGTATCAAATTGTTTTATATATACATTTGACAGACGCAAAGTGCCGCAGCCTCGCACTCATCCTGCCAGTCCTTGTCTTCGACGTGCACTGGGAGGTCACCACCGCCGTTCTGATCCTGTGGTGCTAGCGCGTAGCAGCATTTCTATGAACAACTTGATGATCTGGCCTGTGTGCCAGCCGGGCGAGCGTGCGAGTTAACGATCGATTTCACGTGCGACCGATTTTCTGATAACGACCTTTGCCGTCCTTAATGATGCTTTCTTACTGTTCCGTGATTTTCATTCCTTACCTCTGATTTCGGACTATCAATCACCTACCAAGGACCCGGGCGCCGAAATGCTTTTGGTATAATATTATGGAAGCGCGTTGCAAAGCTCTTTACAGCCGCGAGACACCAGAGATTTCTCCACCAGCGTTTCGTTGCTGATCAAAACTTTGAAAAGTTGAATATTGTCGCACCGGCCCGTGACATTAATAAAGCTGGGATACTAGTGTCCTGTAAAGTTCTGAACAACGAAGAACGTGTGGAAGCAGTGACAGCGATCCGGAAGTAGTTTGGCATGCTTTCTTTTGAAGCACGATTGTAACCGCTAAAACCGTCCGGACGGAAAACCTGTCCGCCGGACACTTTTCCCCCGCAACCGCTAAAACC
>JAQGAU010003633.1:0-12850 GCA_034698045.1 Paramacrobiotus richtersi
CACCCGAATTAAACTAACAACAAAAAACGATTGAATAACGATCAGTTATTCAGAATTCAGATGATAATGATGATGACAGCAAAAATTCAGATGATAATGATGATGATAGCAAAACCATCGGATGCGCCGTAATTAAGCGCTCTGTAGTCGGAGAAATGCATGCCGGTACACATACACACATAAGTATATGCTAGCTCATCGGCTCATCGGCTCATCGGACCAGAATTGCTGCAATCCAGGCAGAGGAAATGTTGCCAACGCAAACTCAAGACTGGCAACTGTTACTAAGAACGCAAGTACGTACTCTGACTTACAATTGTCAGCGTGCCAGTAATTATACATTTTTTCCAAGCGGCTCAGCCAGAGACCATAACATTATAGCATCAAATCAACAGGTCAGTAACAAGTCACCAATCAGTGCACTTCCTTTGTGTTTCGCTAAGGTACCTGTGAGCTTATTCCAAAAAGTATCTATAAACCTGTGTCTGTACTATAAATTAGAAGGTCGAGGCTCAACCTACGAATGTCAGCTGCTGTTTAAAGTGTACGCATACGTACCACGTACGTATACACAACCCAACGATGGATCAAAAAAAGGCGATGCAGCTTTCGTGAATAAAGGAACAGGAAAGGCGATTAGCAGTAACAAGCACGTATACAACGCTATGAGTGTTATGACTCATGGCTAGCAAATTCAGCGCGATTTGCGCAAAAAAGTTGTAGAGAGAAATAGGCTTATAGTTTGAACCCGCATAGCATGCGCACACTCCACCATACTGTAAGTACAGGCCACAGTAGTGACAGTACACACTATATGTATAAGAGTCTGCACCATGCAGCAAAAAACCAAACCTCGATCACGTTGATGTAACGCGAACGTGCTGCTTGTAATCAGAAGAACGCTGGTCCCCGATGGTTGCTGTACTTTTGTGCGTGCGGGCGTTGTACATGCATGTCTTTCACATAATTATTTCCGCGGTGTTGTACTAGCTTCACAGCAGGACGAGTGAAACAGAGTTTTATCGCTATCAAACACTGGTGGAGCCGCGCTGCAGCAACAGGCGGTCACGATGAGTAATTCCCGATACGGTTAACTGAAGTGAACATTCAAGATGGATGACTGCATAACCTCATGCTCACATTCATGTCAAATGCAAGCACGCTCTCTAACGTTTTTCAGGACTGCTAGCAGAGATTTTTTACGTTCACTTTAGTTCTCACAAGTTAGCGTTGTTCAATGCCGTTGCTCCTTGGTAATTGAAAAGCCTCTCTGTAGTCTTCGTTGTCAGCAAGCAACACTGATCGGGTGTCGTGCGGCTTTGCGCTTTTGTTGCTTGGTTAGTTGCAAACTCCTTTGCACGTAACAAAGGTCTCTTTACTGGCTGCGCGTCTTCCACAGAAAACACGCCAGCATTATATGACGATTATGGCTGCTCCCCCAAATTTGCCCTCACGCAGGTTTCAGCCACTGAAGCTAGTCTATAAAATCCTTACTGACAAGTTTGTCTGCTCATCTTATCCCATCTTTGGCTCCGCCCGGTGGATGTACAGCACGGAAATCTCTGTGGAAAAGCAGTGGGATTACCCAGACATTCCGCCAGCGATTTGGGCTGTTCAGCTGCTGATAGAAAGCTCGAATGGTGCAATCACGGCGTCAGTTACTCCCAACAACTCCGCAATGATCGCACGCCCAACCAACGGAGTCCTGGTGAATTCGAAGATTTGGTAGGTGATGGTCTCGTAGATAGTGTTTATTTGTAAATGGTGTGGCGGATGGGCTGTCCTCTTCCTCTGCAAGGAGAAATGTGTCATTTTCAGTTTATGTGTCACCTGACTAGTAAAACCATCCGTGAAGCGGGCTGTATAAGACTACGGCAGCGGCTCGAAATACGTTTTTTTCTCCCACAGTGATGATACTGAACAGAACTGCATTCATATCGTTTAGCAGTTGCCAAGCTGGTACTTGTATGCACGCACACATCACAGTAGTTTTTAACCACGAAACTGCGATTCTTTTAGGACAATCGCCTGCGGACCATTTGACGTGCTCATAGGAGGCGATGGATGGATGGCACCCAGGAATGACACACTGGACAGTCTTATTGAGTCGTATAGAGATACCAACGGACAGCAGCGCTTTCGGCTACGCAAAGCAGTGGATATATATGTGACCCTGACATTTTACGCTAAGAAGCTCCCTTCGCGAGCTGATCTACATAATCTTCTTGGTTCGCGCACCCTAACGGACTGCACGCTCATCTGTGAAGGGCACGAGTTTCCGGCGCATCGTGCAATTCTGGCCGCTAATTCGCCGGTTTTTGCTGCAATGTTCCAGGATGAAATGCAGGAGAAGGCGTCTGGAGTGTGCAAGATTGAGGGCACTGGTCGAGATGTGCTCGAGATGATTCTGAAGTTTGTTTATTCTCGAGCTTCGCTGGAAGACGCGGACAGACTGGAAGAGCTGTGGATGGCGGCGGACAAGTACGATATCAAGGATCTGTGCGCCGAATGCGAGCGCATTATGATGCAGTCCGTTAAGCCAGAAAACGCTGTAAAGTACTTTGATTTTGCGCGGGATCGTGGGTTGAAGGAACTGATGGTGATAGCCGTAAAGGTGATTGCCGAGCAATCTTTGGAAATCGAGTAATGGCGGCTGTCTCACTTTGACAACCTTTCATTGTTAATGTACATGTACATACAACCTGCGATCGTTGTTCATCTTTCGTGACTGCTCATCGTTCTGTGCGCTCATTCAACTTGATTGCTGTACAACGTGTTTTCTTTGTTTATCATTCGTGGCTGTTCAACGTTCTTAACTGTGCGGTCATCTAACTTCATTAATGGTATAAAACACGCCTTCGACGTTCAGTATTTGTAGCGTATTAACTAACGTGCGCAAGTCTGTATTCTGTGCGTTTACTGCGCTTTTTTTGCTGATGACGAATGACACTTGGCTGATTGCTACTTACCTTTCGTACGATCCCGGGAACAGGTACGAATGTCATGGCCGCCTCGACATCATCGATTTTTTCTTGATTTACAAAAACATTGTGTTAAAGGCTTCGGTTTCTAAACATTAAAAATGCCTGATCTTGAGTGATTCTCAAAAATAGTATGCAAAACAAAATAGTGTGGTTCTCTGTAGCAGGAAATTTTTGAAAATTAGGGACCTGTTGATGAAACGTCCAGTTTCTTTCCATGTTACATTGCCTCGTCAGACGGACGTTGTAATAGGACGGCTTGTAGCTGGCTGCCATGTATTGAGAGGAATCTGTACTTCTGAATTTAGAAGATGTTATCCAGATTAAAATATTTACAAGGAAAGCCGGTTACAATTACTGTTATGCAAACTGCAATACTTCGATAGCCAGCATGTTACATGTGTAGAAAAACTAGAAAGCGTTTTCAGTCAACTCAGAAAATGGCAATAAGCACGTATGCACAATGTGCTATGAGTCAACTTTATGCACAAGTCTGCAGTATTCGATGCGCAGAAAAATGGAGATAAATTGAACGGGAATGTTCGAAGCATAACATGCGCAGTCTGTACCATGCACTAAAAACCAAACCTTATTGTTTTACTACAAGTACCAGAATCTGATGATGTTTTAAATTTTGTAAGTAGAACGATGGTCCAAGATATGATGCTGTGTATAACAGTACTTATATATTAATTTTATACATGTTGTGAACGAAAGTCCGTCACATAACTCCGCTTCGTTGTAATTTTACTGCAACAAATAAGACAAGTGAAACACAGCAAGGTGTTATCACAGAAATTTAGCAGTGGGATATTTTAGCGATATTTTTGGCAGGAAACATTGGTGCGTACTGTGTTTGCAGCAAGGCAGTACGTATCGCACATACAGTGTAAGTTATATGTACCGTACATAATGTACGACTGAAAAGGTGAAATTTCGAATATCGCAGATATCGCTCTGCAAATTTGAATAATGAAATACCCTTGAATATCCTTGAACCTTTGAATAACATGCTGCAGTCTGCAGAGTCAGACACAATTTTTGATGAGGCATTCGTGGAAGAGCGCGGCAGCAACAGGCGGTCACGATGAGTAATTCCCGATGAGCATGGTTAGCACATGGACAAGGTTAACACTCGAGAGAGATACATCGCTGAAACACAAATCTGAACGCGTTCTGTGGTGTAATAGTCACTGTAATAGCCGCTGGTGTCTTTTATCCACTTTGGTGGCATTTTTCAAGTGTAATCCTCGTTCACGGCTTCACGCAGACAAGCTCCTTGTTAATTAAAAAAACACTGTTTCTTCTTCGCCCTAAGGCAGGTAAGAGAGTAATTGTACGGGTCTCGTGCCGATTCGTAATTTTATTACGCGGGTTCGTGATTAATTTACATGAAATTAAACAATTTTCATTTGTTCATCTTCGCAGGAAACTCGGCAGTAATTTTTTTGTAACCGCTATGGCTACACATCCCAGTTTGCCCTCAAGCAGGAGTCAGCCACTCAAGCTAATTTATAAAATTCCGACCGACAAGTTCGTGTGCTCATCGTACCCGATCTTCGGCTCCGCCAGATGGACGTACACTACGGAAATCGCTGTGGAAAAGCAGTGGGATTACCCAGACATTCCGCAGGGGATTTGGGCCGTTAAACTGCTAATAGAAAGCGTGGATGGTGCGATCACTGCATCAATTAATCCTAACATTCCCCCAGTTGCTGCACGTCCGAACAATGGAGTTTTGGTGGATGCGAAGATTGGGTAGGTGATCACCCTGTAAAGAATGCTTGGTTAACAGCTGTTTATTTATTTATTTATTTATTTATTTCCTTCGAGCAGACAAGCCATCTCGTGGCACTCAAAAGTCTGGTCAGTCTAGAAAAGAAGCGCCAAAAATAAGAACACAGCGTCAAAGCAAGTTTTTAGTTCCCAACAGAGAGAGAAATCCCTTAACAGAGCCACACTTCAACAGATTCTCGCTACATTTCAATATGTCCGTGAACAAATCTTTCACTCGAGCCGCTAACGTTGTCTTTCCGATACTTGCCGCTGGCGAACCGCAGTCGCAAATTTTTATTCCGGTATTTCGTTACTCGTAGAGCAGTCTTTAATCTGTATAAAATTTTACACTGTAAAACAAAAAATTGCTATCTTGGACGTGTTTTAGGGTGACCCTTCCTTGAACACAGATTTCCTTACTTGCGCATAGTTTATTTATTCTGATACCTCCGCGACGATGGTATGCTCATCTGGGCGTTATGAAATCGCATGGCAAATGCTCTGTTTTCAAAACTTTGCAAGAAAAGGTAGTAGCATAGCGAAACCGAAACAAACGGGCCTCTCCGAGAGCCCCTTTCCTTTAGATCTGAAAGAAAGGGGGTCGGAGAGGCCCGTCTGTTTCAGTTTTGCTATGGTATAGTAGGCAGTGGCATTCCTGTTACTCTTTCAGTTCCAAGTAGTCGTTCTGTTTACTGAACAGATCGCCTGCCTGTCTGTTTCAATCGACGCCGACTGACGTGCAGCAAGCTCACTGTCCGGCCCGTTCGATGGACAGGGGCGATTGAGAGTTCAGTCTGCTTTCACTTACATGGCATGTCGATGCATGGCACCTGTTGGACCAAAATGGCCAGAGGAATAAACTTGTCTTGTCTTGTCTACATATATACATGGGCGGTGCCGGTTGCAAAACATTCAGACTGGGCGATATTATTGCCGCTGAAAAATATCCGCGGTAAGAAAACTGAAGAATGATAACGATCCCCTCACCGATATCGCAACCGGCAATTAAGTCGCCACGCTAAGATTACTACCCACAATCATACAGTAGAAGTAGCCCATGGCCCCTTAGCTGGCAAGTATAAGAACACCACCGGGTTCGTGGTCACAACGGTGGTGCCGTGGTGGTTCTCGGATCACCACGTTTCGTATTCTGTATATATATGGCCTATGTCCTAGCGGACACACGTGTACAACATCCACAGTATCCGATAGTACACGATATCCGGGCAGCAAGGTTAAAGTGAAATATAGAAAGTGAATTACGTCTATCATACAGTAAGTTCCTAATCACGAATCTGTATCTTGTAGGACAAACCCGTACGGACCATTTGATCTATTAATCGGAGCTGATGGATGGATCGCACCGAAAAATTCAGCACTATCCGGCCTCACCGAATCGTATAGAGATACCAACGGGCAACCGCGCTTCCAGTTACGTAAAGGAGTCCCAGTCCCTCTATATGTGACCTTGACATTTTACGCAAAGAAACTTCCACAGCGTGCTGATCTACATAACCTCTTTGGCTCGCACAGCCTGACGGACTGCACGCTTATCTGCGAAGGGCAGGAGTTCCCGGCGCATCGGGCCATTCTGGCCGCTAATTCGCCGGTTTTCGCGGCCATGTTCCAGGGTGACATGAAGGAACAGGTGTCAGGGGTGTGGAAGATCGACGACATGGGTCGAGAAGTGCTGGAGACGATGTTGAAATTTATCTATGCTCGAGCTCCGTTGGGAGAAGAGGACAGACTGGAAGAGCTGTGGACTGCGGCGGACAAGTACGATATCAAGGATATGTGCTCCGAATGCGAGCGAATTATGATGCAGTTGGTTAAGCCGGAAAACGCCGTCAAATACTTTTATTTTGCGCGGGATCATAAGTTGAAGGAACTGAAGATGCTTGCCGTTAAGGTGATTGGCGCGCAGTCTTTGGAGATTGAGTAACGTTGTCGCACGTCTTACATACATTCCTCCTTTATAAACTTATTATGGGGGGCATTCTAATTAATTTGCAAACTGCGTTGATCACTCGAAACTACATGTTCGTCGTGCTCAACTGTGTGTCCATTCATATTAAAAATTCATGTATCTTTGACGTTGCGTATCGTAGTATCTACACGTCTTTAAAGCGGCATGGCGCAGTCTGCCGTGGTTTCTGAACTCAGTACATTAATAATTATAATGATTGGCGCGCGAGGTAACGCTGATTACATAGCAATGGTACCGTGATGTTTGTGTATTATTCACGAGAATGATGCATATGTTTGTTGTATTTCTCTAGCTAGACTTGGCAACTGTTGTGGGATTCTGTTCTTGTTGCTTTGGTATTCGAGTGCTCAGTAGAGCGCCAGCGGAAGTAGAAGAAAGTCGTATTAAAAGTTACTGATTATCATAACGCAGCATACGAAGTATACACCACAGGTACGATACCGAAAACAGGATGGATATACGGGCAGTTTTGTGATGCTATCGGTTTTACCGGCAACCATGGAATTCCACCAGTTAGCGCAACTGTCTGATTTTAACCCTTAACATTCGATACCCTGCATACCACAACTTGACAAGCTGTGAGTGAAAAAAATTTTTCTTTCTTTTTATCTTTTTTGGACATATTTTAGGAAACAAATGTGCTATTTTTATCAGCCACGTGATTCATATCATCAAGAGTGGTAGCCCGAATCGCGAATGACAGTGTTTGACAGTCACGGCTTTTGTGCTCATATATACGACTGCCCCAGTCCAGTGCACATTTTTCTCCTTTACCTCTTCAACGCAGTTAATACGCTGTCCATCGTCTCTTATAAGAGACGATGGGAATAGCTTTCGCCAAATCAAAAATGCTATTACTTCTATCACTACGCATAACGATTTAATGGATATAATCCACTTGTCAGGTCATCTCAGCGCGCACATTCCTGCCAAAAGATGGTTAATTATTTGGTCAGAGATCCGGGTTACAGCACCCACTCATCACCACCTAATTGACCAAATGAATTAACTCCTCTCCAGTGACCGCCGTATCCTTGATAAAGCCCTTATTAACCCGCTACTTACACAATACACCGGCACGTCTTCAACTACCATTGGTGCATATATAGAGCCGTGTTTCCGGTGCGCGTCTCACTCAGCATATTCCCTCCAGCGCCGATCGGGTGCGTGCGCGGCGCTCTGTGCCATTCCGGATAAGCAGACATCCTGTTATCCTGACCACTAATTATTCATCATCCCCGTAGGTTCCGTAGAACAAACAATAATCTGGCTAGTCAGCCAACGGAAGAGTGCGCACCCCGTGGATCCGATGATTATCCTCGTCAACGTAACATTTTTGCTCGACATATTTCTTCTATATAAACCGCTGGTGCGATGTTCATTTGCGGTGTATAATCTGTTTTTGCTCAGGCGATTGAGTAATGATTATGGAACGACTAATGGATGTACCTATACTCGGGGCTGTAGCTGATTGATACAGGAAAGATCCCATCCGTTGAATATTGTATAGAACTACTTCCTTAATAGCGATGGAGGAGTTCCTGTTGATGTGCTTTAGCCAATGCATCTTCCTCGTCGACGAGAAGTAGTTCACTGGCTACCGGTGATAATCGTGACCTTTTGAAATTAACTGGAGCTCATGCGCGTCTTACCTCAAGTGGCAGCGTTAATCGGAAAGAAGAATTAATGTGACACGTACCGCTCGTTTCGCACGTCAGTCAGCAAGGAGAGTTGGATCGGAGAATCTCATTTGTAACCCGAAGAGAACGGTGAAACCGTTTAACTGTATGTGAAAACGGGATCATTTGCTGTCAAGGGAAAAATGCATCATCAGTTACTGAATGTCTCCAAAATCCTTTCCGCACAACTCCGCACCGCCACCCCATATGACTACATTCTGACATCCTTTCTCGGTTTTTCCACGGTAGCTACCATCATCCTTAACGGCTTAATCATCACCGTCTATCTGAAGAATCCCCTTTTGCGTAACTCCTTTAAAACCTACATTGTCAATCTCTCCATCGCTGAGGTCCTCTTGGCGCTGACCGGAATGTCCGGGAACTTTATCAGCGCCGTCTACGGCTACTGGCCGCTGGACAGCGCCTCGTGCACCTTAGTAATCTACGGCTCGCGGATCTTTGGCAGCGGGATTCGCTACGGCCATGTCATCATCACCCTCAACCGGTTATGGGCGGTGATGTGCCCGTTGCACTATAAACGCCATCATTCATTGAACGTGGCGTCGGTGACGATTCTGGTCAGTTGGGTTTTGATTCATATTATTCATCTGCCGGTGATTATACCGGGACGGATCTGGACACGGGATGGTGAGGATAAGTGTGTGTTGAATGTGGAGTTTCAGCGGAGGGCGGCTATTGCGGTGGAAGCGCTAGGGTTTACGGTCGCCGAGGGACTGATTATCTGCTTGTGTCCCATTGTGTGGTATAAAGTTAGGAAGTGGAATCGCGATAAACCGGAGCAGTCGAAAGCGGCGGCGACACGGCAGGATGTCAACTCGAAAACTAAAGGTGAGGGTCTCTCTTAACTCCGGTGTACCGGTATACTTAGTACTGCTGTAAGCTGTAGAAAGTCCCCTTCTTTGCCGTTTTTGTCTAACTTGAATATTGCTTAACTGACATTTAGTCTGACAACAAACTTGCTATCTTCTGGGTAAGCAAGTTAATAATTAATTCTTCGAGTTCTTTTATTGGGTAACAATAGCTCTGTTTATCTTCACCACGTTATCAGTTTGCGATTCTTGTGATTTTTGTCGTGATCTTAGCTAATCATTTTTTGTATCCTGGCAATGCACTTTCTAGGCTTGTTTTGTCAGTGTTAAAGCAGACTGTTCATTTATCAAAGTCACGGGAACTGCCTACCAATGGCAGCAGATTATGAGTGTAAACGGAAGTCAGCCATCGCAAAACCGGGCAATTGCTCTATAATCGTGTGATTCAAATGTAGCCAGCTTCCGTCATTCCGGTTATTGGCATCTTTGCAAGCCTTCTACATACTACTGTAGTAATGCGTAATTTAACACCGATCTGTATACCGGGTCACAGTAAACGCAAAACTTTTGTATTGTAACATTCTCACAGACATTTTTGTCCTTCGTGTCAGATTTCCAGTGAAACTCCCATGCAAGTAATTCCTGTAGCGTGTCAAGTGGAGCTTCTTGCCAGGGTTCATTGTAACCTTGTGGGTTTCAGTGGAAAGTAGCAAAAAGTGCGTTTCATCAGTGCGATATGCCGCCCACGGTAATTGTCTTTCAACAGCGCTTGGGTATAGCCCGCCTAAGCCCGGCACGGAAGTCTGCCCTCTTACCCTGCAATTACTCCACAACCATGTGCGGGTAATTAGAGCAGACTTCCGGCAGGTGTTGTGGAATCCAATAACATCCTACACGCCCAGCAATTGCCCGATCAATAACCGATTATTCTTTCCACGCTTTTCGCGCGAATTTCCTTTCCATAGCTTCTTGCACTACGTGGGCTTTTCTTACAGCGAAACAATACTCAATAGGTTCCGTTTTGGAAAGTTCCACAAGACAGTTTTTGCAGTGGATATCAGCTGTAATAAGAGAGAATCTATCAGCTGTAATAAGAGAGAATAAAGGGTATCAGCTGTAATAAGAGAAAAGCCAGACAAAATTCAGCCGTGCATCAAAACTCGACTCGAAAACAATATAAAATGCATAAAAAGATAAGAAAGACTACAGCAGAAATGTTTTCCATTTTATTTAGCGCGTAAAAAGTTACAGTACTGAATCATTAAAACTTTGAAATTCAGTACCTTGTGACGCAGTTAATCGACGAAATTCAAAAATCATGTGTAATATTTTTTCTTATATTTTTATTAATTTTTTATAGCGTTTTTAAGTCATACCTTGATGCACAACTGAATTTGCTCTGACATTTCTTATTTACCTGCTCTTTGTTTAACTTTGCACACTTACTGTGGGCAGCGCCCGCGCTGCGGATAAACAGTAACTAATTACTGGATGTAGGAATCTCCTGTGTATCATACATATTTTATGCAGTAACTATAAACATATGATCGACATGAGGTGTAATGAAAACTATTGTCTCGTGGAACAATCCAAAGCGGAACCGACTGCGTATTTTTTCGCCTTAGTGAGTTCGCGTTCGATTTAGTCTTCTAGATGGCTTTTTTTAATGAAACAAATTCAAACAAATTCAGACAATTAGTAAGACCTTTCGGATTTCATTGGTTCTTAAGTCTTCTTAACTGATAAACTCCGGTCGATATCGCGTAGCTGGAATGCTGCGCTCATCACTTGTACCGATTACTATGTTTTTCACACAAGATAGTGTATGGCGTATAACGAGTGGCTAAAAGTTTGCATGCACGTTTTAATTAAAATGATCGGTTCATTACAAGAATTCTGGTACACAGCCAAGTTTCCGTCTAGCTTTTCAAATAAGTAGGCAGCTAAAACTGCACCGCGCCCTCCTGTAGCCGGAAGGAGGTTTCTGGCTGTGCGGTTTACAAGCTAATCCTTTTAATAAATCCATGAAAAGGTTCTGTGCTGCGGACCTTACGATTAATGGATCGGGCCGGCAGCAAGGTTTATGTATAAATCTTGCTGCCAGATCCATTAGCGATAGCGTAAACTTTTTAGATGCTTATGAAAAACGCTAGGATATCAGCCGTAAATCCATATTAATGATCCTGCCGGCTACGCTAAATACTCGCACGCAAACCAATTGCGCATCCGTTTCTATTGATTCGTTAGCCGCAAAGGTCTTATCGAACCACCAGTTTTTTTATTCTTAACAAAACTTATTATAATTAGATGTCACTCACCTTGGGCTAGTCTGTACCCGACGTCACCGAGGTGTGCGAATTAAAACTAATCGAAAACCTGTGAATACTGCGCTCCAGTATGGCTTTCAATAGCTGAAACATCAATACTTTGTTTATAGTTATTTACTGCGCCTTTGCGCCAGCAAATGCTTGTGCAATTTATAACAATTGCAGAAAAACATAATTTTTCTTCGTTTGCAATTTTTGGCTCACTCTCATGGCTCGCAAATAAATACCACATACGTATCTTTGCATTTATGACGAAAGTTTCAAGAAGTTTGGATAAAACACCGGGCTATTGATCAGGAAATGTGTTGAAACCTAACGTTTTCCATTGTCGCTCAGCTGCTAGACAACGCGTACGCCGATGCACGTCCAAACACAGAAAAATCGATGCCATGCCTATTAGTAACCGATATGCAGACTGGTGTACGAGTACAGATACTTTCTTGCCAATTTATTCTGCAGCTGCTTTGATTGCATTTTTGGTGCGTGTGGCCATGCAGGTAGAGCAGAAACAGGCGTCAGATGTGAAGGCTTACTAAATGCGTGCAAAATTACGTTTCTCCGCAATTTGCGCGAATAAATCAGTTTTATTATGGGAATCGCTGCAAAGTGCCCCGATGCAGCTTAACTGGATTCAGTTTTCCCTGAGAGAAATGATGGAATTTTCGACGGAGGTTCTGGGATTATTATGGATTTTCTCGGTAGACTGTTGATTGGGACTTTCACGATAAAGATTATTCGACTTCATGGTTATTATTCGAAAGTTCGATTTGTCCAGTATGTGACGTCAGCGTGCGCTGTTTGGCTAAAGGCAACTAACTGCGCATGCCTAATGATCGACTTGATCAATAAGATCTCGCAAGCTATCATTAAAATGATCATTGAGCCGCGGAGATTACAAACCCCACAGTTTCAGAACAGTTTCAGAACAGTTTCAGGTTTCTGGAAGTACAAAATTCACAGTTTCACGTTTCTTGAAGTACCCAACACATTTTCGATTTTTAACGAACTTTTGTTTTGGCTGACTGGCTAGAGTTCGGTCCAACTTGTAAATAATCAACATGATTATAAACTTGTAAATAATCAACTAAGGAAATGGAAGATGTTTTTTTGTTTTTCAATGTTTAACCATTGTTGTAACTGATACTACAACTACGGCAACACCGCGTATCTGTCGTAATATCTTTAATGAGTTCAGCTAACTCCCAAGCTAACTGAATTCTCTCCTTTCACATTCCACACTTTTATACCCAAGCTAAACATAACAAAGCCA
>JAQGAU010003634.1:0-12849 GCA_034698045.1 Paramacrobiotus richtersi
AGAGAAAAATCGTTGTTTCGGACACTTAAATCAAGCTTTGATGTACGATTAGTTAACTTCTCGAAATGTACGAGTTTCGCCTTGTGATTCTATGTAAACATACAGTTAGTTCCAAAATGTTTCAAATTAGCATTTACATGGTCAAATCGATCTCGAAGTAGTTTTGTTAGTTGATTAATCAGAGATCGGGTTACGGTTTATCAGGCTTGTTTATTTGTGGCTTTTATTCTTATCATCTCATAATCGTATGCAAATATGTATGTTATAACTGACATACCATGAACGTAAACGCAGCTAAATCTCCCGAAAAAATTCTAAACACGTTTATTTCTGGACATTGTGAATTAATGTTTTGGCTATTAGAAATCATAACGGAGGCTAGTGAGATGTTTATAGGTGGGCGGTGGTTGTGGTTTTACCGATACTTATCACAATACACAGAAACTCCCCTTAATTGGTTAAAAGCAAGCATAACATAACAAACGGACAAAGCCGCTGCACGCCCTGTGTCCAGTTCGCGCTCTTCTTAATGCCCCGCTTGCAGTGGCCCACCACCAAATAGTGCACTGTTTCTATATCTAGGCTTGGACGGGGTAATAACACTCGTTAACTGAATCCCGAGCGTTCGAAAGTTAAACATTATTAGTTTGAATAGTATTATTAATTATGATTATTAAATAATACTGTTTTAAATGTTATTATTAAATATTACTATTTAAACGATCTCCATGCATTTAAAAAAAAATTTGTTCAGCGTTTGATTAAGCAACAGTCGTGAAGCTAAGGGCCAAGTTTGAAAGGTGGCTTCTGCAGCATTTCTGCATACGAGGAATTAACTTCCGGTTCAGAATAACCATTGGCGTGTCCGCCTGCGGTTAGCTCTATTATCTGCTGTTTGATATACAGAACTTCCCAGTGAGTTCCCTACAACGTGTTTTCGTATTTTCGTTTTATACGTTCCGTTGTATTCGTATCACTACTGTACTGTATGATCCACATGATCCTCTCGTTATAATTATGTAATATAAATTAGTACGTATTTAATACGGGAGCAATTGTACCGTCAAATAAAGCTATAATTTTACCACTCTTAGCAACCATTCTGAAAGCAGAGAGATAAAGACAATTCATGGTGTTGGTGCAGATGGAACAACGAACAAACGTGCAATCAAAAACACCGTACTTACAAAACACTCTCGTGAATCGTAAGAGTACCTAAAGTGATTTAAGCGGTCCAAGATTTACGAAAGTCAACTTAGAATACCGCACGGACAGTTATAGAAGATATGTATTATGTACCACCTGAAGAAGATATGATATGCCGGGCTTCCTCTTTAGACATTGGAACATGTCGGTGAATAGCTGAAATGATTTTAGTGGTTAAAAAAATTACTTTTACTGAAGTCAACTTTGGAAATTCAATGTAAAATGTGTTTATTTTCCAAGAAAAGATTAAACACTTTCAGTTTTCAATGACATTTTTTAATTTGCGCTTATACAAAACTCACATTCTTAAATACTACGTGAAAGTTTTGGTTGCAAATATTCGTACCAAAATGGTCAAGATTATACGCTTACACTGTATAGTCAGTACAAGGACTCGGGAACATTACAGTATTTCAGCATCATAATTACACATGAGGGATCTAGAATTCACACATTTTCAGAACTTCCAACATTTCAGACACAAATGCGCTAGCGCGCAACCCCATGTTATAGGTCCGACCTAGGAAACTATATGCATTGCACTGTCAATCTACTGTTTTAACAGCGTGTAATGCTTAAAATTTTCGCCAAGTTTCACTAATCTAGATGAATACATTTCCAAGTCTTGGAGTCGGATTTTGGTTACAGTGCTTCAGCAGACAGCGTTTTAAGTCTTACATACGGATATTCAGCTCAAAGGTGTGTTGTGTTCGCGGTTTGTAGCAAGACGTACACAGGGGCTGCACGTTAGCGAAACAATTTTTACGTACATCAGCTAAAAAAACTCAAAACTATTCTTTCAATGATACGGAAATAGTGGTTTATGCATTTGAAAATAGCTGTACTTTTAAGTGGCGGATACTACATACGATTCCGGAATACATGTACGGAATACGTGTAACACTAGTTACAGCAGTACGCAAAATTCTTCAATTTTCCAGATTTTGACTACGTCTGCACACGAGACGAAACAACTGAGCAACGAAAACCGTATGCTTCCGATGTCTGCTTTCTTTTTAACGAATAATTATTGCTAATCTGTAAGCTAAAACAGTAATCGGCGCATTTCCACAACAGTGCCACATAAAACTCTCACAGACTCTGTAATTCTAAAACACGTCGACAATCGAAATTCCGGAAAATCGAAAATTTACGGCACTTGGGGTTACGCGCCACAATTAACAGAATCTACATTCTACAATTCGCGAATTTACAATTCCCACATTTTTGAAACCTCGAACACTTCAAATACAAATGGGTTGCGCGCGAGCGTAACCTAACACTTGTTATTATTGAATATTACTGTTTTTTAAATATTATCAGTAAATAATATTATTATTGAATATTACTGTTTTAAATATTACTAGTAAATAATATTGTTAAATATTATTTTTTTATATATTTTACTAGTAAATATTATTATTAAATAATATTATTAGATATTTAAAAATTAAATACTGTTAATAAATATTAGTATTTAAATATTAGTATTAAATATTATTATTGAATACTACTATTTTAATTATTATTACTAAATATTATTATTTTCGAACGGACTGCTGGATAGTGCGAAACATTTACAAAACCACATTGCATTGATTCGTGCTTTAGGCAGCGAGTCTGTGCAGAAAGTAGCAGAATCCGGTTCTTAATTTTACTCTGCTGGACCGCTGGTGCTTCGCCCTCAGCAGCTGCAGCTTCTGGAGCCGGCTCGGCGGCAGCTTCAGAGGGCGCAGCAACCTCGACGCGGCCAGAAGCTACAGCGCCGGTTATCGTACGGACGACATCGTCCAGTAGGGGAATGTTGGCAACTTGGCGCACTGGTAGGGGCGGCTGTTGGAGTAGTCATAGAGGGCAGCGGTCTTGGAGCAGTCCACGTCGAAGAACCAGCTGCAGGTCAGCGTGATCTGGTTGAAGGCGCTCATGTTCGGGTAGAGGTACGAAGTCTGGTTCGCGTTCATGTCGCATCGGTGGAACACTGCAACAGACAACGATTTACTCATGCATAGTTTGATCCATTCAAAGTTCAGCCTTCTTTTTCAACAATCAACATAATCGGTTTTGAAATAATCTTATGGTGAAGCTGACTAGTAAGCACTATTGTTAGCGAGAGTTGGCGCTACTCTAGCCGGTAAAGATATTACGTCCGGTGTCTGGAATAACAATAAGCCACGCCTGCGCCCGCACACGTGGGTGGCCTTATTGAAGCCGGAGAACGCAGAAAAGCTTATCCACACAGATAGCGCTTCCTCTCTATTATACTACATACATTAGGCGCAGGTGGCTAAACCATCAGCCGGGGTAGCCTAATCAGGCTGCCGACTGGTTTCGAATAATAGTGCGCTTGTCGCTTGGTGTCTGTTTAGGCCTTAGAAAATCAGATTATAGATGGCTAAATAAGCTGAACCACCCAGTATGCTGAAAAACGGTTCAAAAACCTCAGTTTTTAAAAAACCAAAAATCAGATCTTCCAAAAACCGAAATGGGAACCTCATGTCCACGAGACCGCCATCGTACTTGATTTATTGAGATATTTTGACAATTTTTTAAGGAATCAGCCAAAGCGTTAACTGGCGGCGACTGGTTTCAAGATTTAGGATTAAGAGTTACAAAGGTCACTTTTCTGTTTAGTCATAGCGCTTCACTTGCAATTTAGACAATAGTCACAGTAACTTATTCATAATTTACGTACATATTTTCTTTGATCACAGTAACAGCGTTTGCGCACAAGACAACTACACATTGCGAAACAAAACATCCAATCATATCTCGTTCATTAACCCGCGCTTTGACACTCGGCAGCGCCTCCACAACTGCGGCGACATTGTCTTTAACAATTGCAACAGAAAAACGCTGTTTCAAAAATGATAAAATAGTATTAGTAAATCTTACTTACTATTATTATTCGGTTGGACAATTCCTGCACACTTCCATTTTCGCCGATCTCCGCCAGTAAAACATGTAACATCCGCCAATCCACGTCAGCATCCAGTCTAACTTGTAAGTGGGGATGAAGGACTGGAGCGGGTGTAGAGCGTTAGAGAGGACACGTTGCGGAGGAGGCGAGTCAGGCTCTGGATGGAGGCGGAATCGAATCCGGTGGTTTCTTGCCAGAGGAACTACAGGCGCAACAACAGGTACATCACTTCCCACACATACCATTCGCTGAAATTTGAAGTACAGCTAATTTAACCATATTAAAACGAATATAAATTTACCATAGCATCGAAGTATTAAACAATGTCAAATAACATTATTTAAATATTACCGAATTCTTGTAATTAAATACAAAATTCTTGTAATTAATCAGAATTCACTACATTCTGTATGTACTAAACTGATTGCAATATGCAGTAAAATTAGCCTTATTAAACTTACAGTTGTTGGTTTTAATTTACAACAGTTAATCTAAAGCGACCAACGATAAATTAAAAAATAAATAATAATATTAATTACAGTGTACTTTACAATTCTTAGTGCGTTAATTCTTTAATGCATCTGAGCTGTTAGGTTTTGAAATTGTTATGATTAAATCTAAAAAGTAGCATTATGCGAAAATAAATTGTAAAACAAATTTATAACGTGTGACGTGTTTTTATTTTTATCACAATCGACGTTATAAAACAGTTAACTTATAAACAAATTAAAACATTAAGAAATAATAACCACACATCTAATATACGACGAAAATCTGAATAAAGCAATACAAAAACGGAGGACAAACAAACAGAACCAAGCACAATCTGTTCCGATGGTTGTTTAACAGAAAGAAAATGTAACGATCACGACTCTTGACTCACTTAGCACTCTCAGCTTTCATTTCCTTGACAATATGGAAATGGCCAGGACTTCGTTACTGCGAACCGTGTTGGCAGCCACGCCCTGCAGCAAGGCCCACATAAACCCCGACAAAAACTCGAAACTGTGGCGAAAACGTAGTGTACACAGTACGGCGCAAACACTCACGGCCGCAAACGTACCCGCTCGTGAGCTGCTCCAACTCGACCTGCATACACTCTCGCACAAGGATCTCGCCAACATTCTCGTTGTTTTTATGGTCCAGGGCGAGAATCCGCTCGCGAACCTGTTTGCGTTGCAGTTCCAGGTGCAAGTGGATGAGCGCACCATTCTGTTCCCTTTTTTCCGAACCGAAGGCCAGGTTAACAGCGGTTGCTATGATATAGGTCAATACATGCCCGACAGACGCGACAGTGGCGACAGAGGGGTACACGGGCCAACACATGGACGAAAAGTCCGACAGTGCCGACTTCGACGTGCAAAGGGAATACGTACCCGACCGAATGCCGGCAGAGGGGCATACAGTAAAAAACACATGCCCGGCCCGCTAGATACTGACGGCAGGGAGAAATGCATAGCTAACGCAGGCCGAAGGCGCGCGACAGTGCCGACATGCCCCACAGAGGGGCGCTGACGATTGTGGATACGCTTTACGTAACGTGCGGTGTAAAAACGTACGCTAGGGGGTGGCACAAGTACACCGTTACCTTTTAACCGTTGAGACCGGACCGGGTCAAACTGACACAAGCGGTGCCCATTGGTCTGTCTGAGCCAGTGCAGCAGTCCCGTCACTGATAAAGCCGGAAGGGAATAGAGAGAAATGAACTGGACAGAGCAACCATAAAACAGTGAAACAGGATTTTCTTCTCGGTCAGAGAAACAGTTCCGGCAATCGTCTGAGTCAGCATACAGTATCAGGTAAAGAGTACTTCAGGTAAAGAAGTATAGGTTAACAAGTATTGTATCGGTTTCAGATCTTGCAAGCGAGATTTTTTGGGCCCCACATTTAAAAAATTCAGAAAAAAATCGGATATAAAGTCAGAGAGAAATACAGTATTTTGACAAATCGAAAAATCGAAATCACCAAGATTACGTTTTATGCCGTGCTAATACATGTACATACTAATACATGCCCAGTACAATTATTGGATGACAGCAAGTAACATGGGATGACAAGTAAGTGGTGTAGGCAAGGGCAGTCCGTAGGCTACGCTCTCTATTACTGCTTAGTGTGCTTCATAGCAGGGCCATCATGGCTGACATGGCATGGAGCATGCATGTTTGTATGGCGCATGTTGTCCTGTGCAGCCAGCACAAGGAGGCGTTATCGAGTTTGTTGATTATTACCCGTACCATCATTCCGCTGTATTCAGACAAGGAAACGGCTTAATGGGCGCGCGTAGTTACAGGACACTGATTCTTAGTTGAGCTTTATAGAGATTTACACAAACTGCTGACAGTCTCAGTTCGCGAGGGTTCCTTGAATTCAAATTGGGGAATTTGTACAACGTTTTGGCAAAACTTGCTTCCTTTGCGGAATAGTGCAGACAATGTCCGCTTCGAGGGAGGGGGATTCCAATGGTCCGCTTGACGGAAGTGTTTTCCACACAGTATGAAAAGGACAGGGTAAAACCAATCCGCTGCAAAAAAAAGGAGGACTGCGTGGAGGTCCTTCTGCAGCCCAAGCCGGAAGAGCAATGGAAGTGGCATCCAGGATCGCTTCTTACAGCTGATTTCGATAAGGGATGCTTCGGGCATGTCAGCGTGACGCTTCCAAGTGGCCGGACCGTAGCGATGATTATCCCGGGACAACAAATCCGATTACCATCTTATCACAGTTATCAGTCACTATTGGATAGTTTGCTGGTTCAGAGCATGGATCCAGTAGCCTGTGTTGTGCACTATCCGCTGCCGCTGGATTTCAACTTGAACCATCTGCCGAAACCGTTTCTCGCCGAAATGTTTGAGTGCTTACTTACAACGCACCAAACTAAGATGCGTCGTGTTTGCGCACTCTGGAACGACGCTGTTAAGGTCATAGCAGGAAGGATCATCCAACTGCACTGGGGTAAGGACCGTTGTGCTGGGCCTGCGCACTTGCACAATCTGTGGAACAATAGGACCAAAGCGGTTGTTTTCCGCCTCCATACACAGACATCCCATTTCGAACGCGGACAAGAGAACGCGTGTGTTTTACTCAACCGCATAATGACCGAATATGGATACCCTCGCCTCGTCGCCGTCGGATTCCGGCACCTTCGCCATCCTTGCGACATCGTTCAGGGGTATCGACTGGCTCGAGATTCGTAGCGACCTCGTGGCCCTGATGAACGTACTCACTTTGATTACGCCAAGATGCCGTTTTATTGGATTGTTCGAAGCTAATCTCGACTGTTACGTATCATCAACGACACACTATGAATATACACCAGTTCGTGTTGTCGTAAAAGAGAAATGGATAGCTGCTAGCTACTGCGGTTTTGCTGAGCGGTTCTGGGATCGCTGTCCTTTCGTACCGTCCGCACAGGGAGCGACAAGGGTTGTCGTGCTTACCAGGATGGGATAGACGCTGAGTGCCTAACCCGATGTATAACGACGGTAAGTCAATCTAATCTATCGTTAATCAGTTATCGAACGCTGGGAAGCAAAAATATTGTCGGCATCATTAGTAACGAAAGCTAAATTAGTACGGAAACCCGGCTTGTAATGTTGTCAGTTTCATAAATGTTGTTTGATCATTTAGTGTACAGTGATTGTAATTACAATGCCAATTATATATACGGAGCATTAATACATTATTGTTCCAGTAAGATAGGTGTGTTATCTGTATTAGGTGGGATCTGACCAGGTTGACCATGCGGAAGTCAGCCACAGTTCACATGTTGTGACCAGAAAGCACTCGGGAATGCCATTCCCCAGTGACGTATACAGTCGAATCTCCGTTGTTGTGCGTGGAGAGGACGGATTGATGCAGCTAGCCCGAGTGGTTGCAAAGGACAGCACTGGCTTGACCGTTTCTTTTCCATTCTCCAACGATGCGCTTGCTTTCGTACCATTTGGAAGAGTTTATCAGTATGATAAGGATCAGCGGAAGATCTCCTACCTGAAACATGGTGATCCGGTGAACTTGCTGCTACAGCTGAAGCCCGACGAGCCATGGAAATGGTATCCAGGGCAAGTTGTCTATGAGGTCTACAGCTCCTCTTCACAATGGTATACCATGGCCAAGCACAGATTCGTGAAAGTCACGGTGCCAAACGGTACCACTCTGACGGCGATTGTCCCTCTACAGTAGTGCAGCTTCGTTTTCCCTGTGATACCGTCAAACTTGAGACGCTGCTCGTTAATAAAAACGAGGTTGAAGCTGAGTTGCACCATCGTCTTGCCTGGGAGCTGAAAATCAACGAAATGCCAGCTGTTGTACTGAGAGAAGTTATCGATTGCCTGAGGACCATTCCGGCTGTGAAGATGCGCCGCGTAGGCAGACTATGGGACCATATTGTCAGTAAGGCAGCATTCACTAATATCCACCTAGAAAGTAGTGCGCATTCATCGGTCAGCTGCTTGAAAAGCTTATGGAGTGCTGCAGTTACAGCCGTCTTCATATATGGAATGATAGGTCATCTGGATGCGTTCTCCCATCTTCTAAACATTCTTGTCGCTGAAAACGGGAACACAGCATTGCTCATTGTGTTGGAAGGCGTTTCTATCCACACAGTGGGCGTAAACATTAATGACAAGCTTGCTGTAGTTCTAGCGCCGATTGCCCGGTGTCTCATTATCCAAAGAGCTACTGCAACCTGCATCGGGATTAATTTTGAACATCAGCTGACTATAAATGGATGCCGGTTCCGGACAGTAAGTATCCCATCTGGACATATCGACTTAGCGGAAACGGACTGTGCCGCACGGTTTTGGACCATGGTTGCCGAGAGTGTCGAGAAGAATGAATGGGATATGGCCGAAATTAAATCACATTTCACCAAGGCATCTCATCCATCTGAATGCGCGGCTCGTGTTCTCGAGGTAAAGATATGGCTCCCGTTCGACTGATTAACGGTACCGGGACGTAAACATCGGTTTCTCGATTGCAGATTCTCAACCGCCTTGAGGACGTGACGCATGATAACGCTAGAAACGGCAAAAGGCGCTGGTCGGCTGCAGACCTCCCTGCTTTAGAGCCGGAAAAGATGACCGGGCTTGCCGTCTATGGGGTGGGAAGTTTATTATAGCGTTGCAGCGGACAGTAACGAAAGCACAGTCAACAGTGTTTGGCACTGTTAACGAAAAGTTTTTTTGATTACACCAGGAATGGGCGCCCTCTCGAACCAGTTAAATGTGTCATTCATGCATATTCTGCTTGGTTGCGCACTGTACTGTATACATATCGCTAATTCTACTGTTTTCTTCGTAATAATGGCGGAAGCTGTCGTTGTCCTGTCGATCTGTTTAAACTAACCGCTGATCAGTCCTTTTATCAGTTTGTTTGCGGCAGTCCTGAAATGCCTTCCTTTCCGTAGATCTTGACCATTTTTTGACGAATATCCACGATCTTGTTCACTGTAGTCGTATATTCTTTTTCGGGTACTGTTATTTGAGAAGAAAATGCGTTTGAACTTTTTACCGCTGCTGCGCAATAGCCGGAGTTAACGAGCAGATGTGGATTTCTATAACCTCTTGCATGACGTGCTGGCTGTTAAAATCAGTAATCAAGGACAGTGCGAACCTTGCAGAAGCGTGGCCGTTGTGGGTTCTTACACAACCGTGAGATCTATTCAAAGGATAAAAAGAATGACTGGTAACGTTAGTCCTTGCACTGGCTTTTTTGAGTTAGTGTGCATCCTAGTCGCCGATTCGGATGAGGACGGGCATGGTGACGCTGTCGACGAAGACGATGATAATGTGGACGAGGTGGATTCGGCCGTACATGATGAAGATGCCGCCTGAATGTGTGCACGCCTTGTTGTAATGTATGGTTTTGTGTAGCGTAACGGGGTTTCGTTCCTTGATACTTGCTAGTTTTATAGAGTTTGCCCGCGAGAAGGTATGTCGCGGCTCATCTGTCTAGCACTTGGTATTTGTGATCGGGGTCTTTTACTGCAACCCTTCTGGCATGTTTTCTTGCGTGATTCATCATGGGTGAATATTTAAGTTTAGATGAATGAAAAGCAGCAGGTGCACAAATCTACTTTATGGTTTGGGCGCAAGCAGGCTAGGCCGTGTCTTTTCATTCTCGAGTTGCTGTCGTTACTGTAAATTCAGTTTGGATTCAAACCAGAGCGGGTCCAAAATTAGTAGAGAATGTACACGACCTTCCAGGAAGTTAATCACCTGCGCAACAGTTAAAGTGCGCACCGAATACAGCTTGATGCCCCGGGGTTGATGCGAAAGCGATTTTGTGCGGGAACTACACGCCAGTACGAAAAAAAAGAGTGAAGCAGCGAAGCCTGTCTTCATGCACTCCCGGGACGTTTCTGTGGGTTTCAGATAGGGGGACTGCTTTCTTTCGGTGGTTTTCAACAATTTCCAGAATGGGCTTCGTACAGTCATTACGGCCATACTGCTCTACTTCTTGTGCGCTCTCCAGGATAAAAATCCTAGACTGTATATTTCTGGAATTGTGCCCTGCCGTTTCGTTATTGTTTTCATGCACTGTAATTGTGGCGCATAAGAATGAGCGAGATCCAATTGGAAGGTTCAATGTCCAAGGGTTCAAACAGGCATTGGTCTGTGTGCGCTAACGCTTTTTTTCACTGAAAGGAATAAAAGTGCGAAACTCTTGTACTGTACTTCATCACGCTTGAGATAAATAGCCCAAGTATGATGCTTGTATTATTGATACTTGAAGTATCAAAAAATTAATTAGATTCTTTGTGGAAGGAATATTTGCATGGTTACAGTATGCCCGAGGCCCAAGGGCATTCCGAACGATACGCTCGCTGTTACTGCAAAGTGTATTTTACAGCAGTGCCATCGTAGCACAGATACATGTAGTCCTGCAAACCACAAGGAGGCGTTATCGGCCTTGTTGCGCCTGACGGCCCAGGCCATACAGGAGTCTAGTGAATATTGCCCGCCCATTAATTCCTTTGTACTCACACATCAGACAAGGAAACGGCAGCTCCAGATGGTCACGCCCACACTCTGTTAGCCAGTCAGCTTTAACACGACCCCCGACGCAGCGCAAACTGCAGTCATGCTGGCAATCTCAGCTTGCGACGGTACCTTGAATAGCTGACTGTCAGTTAGAAAATTTCCACAACTTCTTTCCAAAACCTGTTTCCGTGTGCAGACTAGTGCAGAAAATGTCCGCGTCGGGAGAAAAGGGTTCTCGTGGCCCGAACAACACCGTCCGGGAAACCACTCAGCTGCGTAAACGGCAACGAACCAAGGATCGATCGGACAGTTCCTTGAACAAAAGCAGCTATCACGATACTAACGCCAAGCGGCCATGTTGTTCCATGCAGAATGCCGAATGTGGGGACAAGCCAGATCAGTTCGGCAAGGAACGCGACAAAGTGGGGTACGTGAATTATGTAGTTTTTTTTCAAACCGAGACTGCGGCTTAGTCACACGAAAGTAGTTATGATCAAGCAATTGTTGATTAGTTTATATTTTTCGACAAGTTTCCGGATACGCTGTTAAATTCGAAAAAATTCGATTCTCGAATTTCGATTGTGGATAAGTTTTTGGAGAAATTTTCGGACAGGTTTCAGCAAACATTCTTCACATACAGATTTTTTACTTTTTTCCACGTTCTGGGCTGAATACAGTCTCTCGTCCCTGTATTTGCCTTTGAAAGGGGAAGACTGAAATTTTTTGTCCATGCGTTTGCTCGCATCTAAGTCACATTTCCGGTTGTTTACAGTAACAGGCAAAACCCTGCCAATGGAGAAGTATCGGCTGTGGTTTATCCCAGAAAGGTGCAGAGAAAGAATGCTGTCTCTGTCCGAGGAGGAGACGATCGCTTCCACTATGGACACCTTATTCGCAAGGAGAGCGACGGTTTCTTGATCGATTTCCGATGTGGACCAGATCGAATGCGCACTGTTCCTTTTGGCAGTGTGTTCCGCTTGACGGAGGTCTTTTCCACACAGTGTGAAAAGGATGGCAATAACACCAGTACAGTGCCCAAAAAGCAGGACCGCGTGGAGGTACTGCTGCAGTCAAAGCCGGAAGAGCCGTGGAAGTGGCACCCAGGAACGCTTCTTACAGCTGACTTCGATAAGGGATGTTTCGGGCATGTCAGCGTGACGCTTCCAGGTGGCCTGACCGTAGCAATGATTATCCCGGGTCAACAAATGCGATTGCCGCCTGATAAGCGACAATTGGCTCGTTTGCGGGTCCCGAACACGGATCCAGTAGCCTGTGTAGTGCATTATCCGCTGCCGCTGGATTTCAACTTGAACCACCTACTCAAACCGTTTCTGGCCGAAATCTTCGAGTGTTTGCCCACAATGGACCAAACAAAGATGCGTCGTGTTTGCGCACTCTGGAACGACGCTGTTATGGCAATAACGGGAAGGATTATGCACTTGGACTGGGGTAAGGACCGTTGCGCTGCGCATGCGCACTTGCACAATTTGTGGAACAATAGGACCAAAGCGGTTTTTTTCCACCTGCACATTCAAAGATCCGATGATGAACACGAAGAAGAGGCCGTTTGCGATTTCATGAGCCGCATCATGACCGAATACGGATTCCCTCGGCTCGTCGCCGTCGGATTTCGGCAAGTACTGTACGCGCCACATCAAACGACACGCTTAGGAGCCCTAGCGCGTGCAAGATCCGGCTCTGTCGATAGCTTGAATGGCAAAGCCGGATCTTGAACGCGCTAGGGCTCTT
>JAQGAU010003635.1:0-12848 GCA_034698045.1 Paramacrobiotus richtersi
TCTGGGATCGATTCAAACGCTTTTCCGAGATGCCCTCTGAAAACATTCGTCTAGAATTAACCGTTTCCAGTGACCGTAAACTTGCTGCAGTAATATGCGACAGTGATTCGGGAGAACCTGAAACTCGTGCGGTAGTTTGCTGGAAACGAACAGGCAGAGAGCCCACGTTTATCAAAACGACCAATGCACTATACCTACCGTTACAGTATGTCTTGCTGTTTCCTTGCGGTACGCTTGGTTGGACATCACAATGAAGATGAGTAAAAACCTCACATTGCTGAAGTATTGCCGACAACTCATTTTGCGCCATGAACCACTGCAATCTCTAGGGCAGTTGCACAAAGAATTTGCTGTCGATTGTTTCAGTATGATAGAAGACGAGAGACTCCAGTACCTGCAGTTCAATCAACAGAAAATCTGTCCTCGACGCGAACCGAGAGCAGCATTGGAAACCGGTGACTCTCCTGGACGTACTTATCTACCACCAAGTCACGTGCACTCACCTAGACATATGCGCGAGCAAACTGCAGACGCTTTAGCGTTGGTTGGAAGGTTTGGCAAACCAACCTACTTTGTCACAATTACGTGTAATCCCAAGTGGCCGGAAATCACGTCCCAATTGAAACCTGGCCAAGATGCGACGGATAGACCAGATGTTGTGGCACGAGTTTTCAAAGCGCGGTTGCAGGAAATTATCGAAGATTTGCCGAGAGCTCTTAACGGTGGAAAAGTCATTTATCGAATACACGTCATCGAATTTCAAAAGCGTGGATTGCCCCACGCTCATATTGCCATAAAGATGGCAAACGAACCTTTGTCACCGGAAGAAGTGGACGAGGTAATTTGTGCGAAAATTCCGACAGACGACGAAGAGTTTGCGTACACTTGTGCAAAAGCATATGATTCATGGACACGTGAAAGATCGATGTTTCAAGCAAAAGAGGAATCTGAACGTGCCAAATGCTGACGGAACCATAACAAACCCGTAAGAGTCCAAACATTCAAAATCAGCGATATATTAGAAGTGGTTGTGCTTAGCGTACATGACATTATTATACTATGCGGTTGCACGGATCGCATATGTTACCATTAATCGGACTCGCGGCCCAATATGCGCAGCATGCCAATAATATGGTTGAGCAAGAAGTGCCGTGAATAATACCCATTATGGGTGTACCATTATGGGTGGCGACCACGGACGTGGTTGTGGTTGACTGTGGTTGCGGTTTCCGCTGACCTGTTTGGTTATCTGTGGTCAACCGTGGTTGTAATTTCTCATGACCTTTCTGCTCACGGGTGCTCGGCTGTGGTTATGGTTGATGGTTGTCTAGGTCCAGTTCAGTTCCCAACGGAATCGGTGTCCAGACAAGCTTATCAGGCAGCGCAGGTTACACACAACGTTCCGTCTATAGGAGATCGATGAGTAAGCTCATGAACCATCCGTACAGCATTCGAATAGGCTTTCAGTTGGCATACTCGAATCAGTTTTCAAAATGGCCTAAGCTGAGAAGCTCGTGTTGCTGATCAGCGGCCATTGATCAGCAGCAAAATTTAACCGATGTTCCCATCCGCTATTGTTGCTATTTCACCAGCCACCACACTATAGCAGCCCGAAAACACAAAAAGAATTGGCACGGGAAGCGGCCCACTATGATTCCACACAAATTCCGAGTCTGCTGTAACAACGGCTGCCTTCCCTGTTTCTTGTGTTCCAGTCAGCTCGGAAAATGTGTGGAATTCTGGTAAGCGGCTTCCTATGTCATTGCTCAATGTATTTTCGAGCTGTTGTAGTGCACTGGCTGATGAAGTAGCCACAATGGCGTAATCGGAGCAGCGGTTAGCTTTTACTGCTGATAAGCAACCTCTGATCAGCAGCAAGTCTTCTAAGTCTTGGTCATTTTGAAACGGATTCGGGGATGCTAACCGCAAGCTTATTCAAATGCGGTAAGAGTGGTTTGTGAGTTTCGTTATTCATATCCTGCAGATGAGTTGTCGGATACTTTAAGGGTAACTTATCTGGACAGCGACAGCGCTGGCCACTGAACTGACCGTAGCCAGAAGCCAGAAGATTCACAATACATCCCAATCACGGTCAACCACTAATTACCACAAAGGTCACCGGAAACCACAACCGCAGTCGACCACAACCACGTCCGTGGTCGTCACGTTTTAGGAATACCCGTCAATGGGTGTCAACTATACAACATTTGCAGTAAGGTTAGGTTTTATGTTACTAGTAAATAACAAATCTGAACACGGAATTATTTGGAGGGGTTGGTATTGGACGAACTGTCGTTTGTTTGACCGATAGGTTGTGCGAAATTTGTTGTTTGTGCTACGTTGCTAGCTGTAGGTAACAAGGGGTCCCAAGAACTGAGATTACGATGTCAAGGCGTTGGATGAGATATTCGAGGTAGTAAGTACCTAATACTAGCCGTTGCTGAAGAAGCTGAGAGATTGGCAGTCACACTTTGCCAAATAGCTGCAACGATAGTGTTGGTAACTGTCAACGTTACGGTACTCGTAACAGACAGAGTGGGGAGGTGCGGGGCAGAAAGAGGGAGCAGGAATAGTGGAAGTTTCAGTCGTAGAAACAGCTGATGTCATGGAAATAACATGAATTGTGATAGTGATAGTCGTAGGTACGGTGGTAGTTACAGCTGTGGCAGACGCAGGAATAGTTGAAGTAACGGTCGTTCAAGCAGGTGAACTCACAGGAGGAAAAGGGATAGTAGAAGTAACAGTCGTAGGAACAGTGGAGGTCGCAGCTAAACCAAGCAACTTGCCAGGAAGGTGGTGTGCAGTTTTCGTAAGAAAATGTCCACTGGAGCAAAGCGTTGAGTCTAACGATTAAAACTGATGGAACTCCCGTGTGTACGACCATTATGGCTAAACCGTTTGCACTGTTTACTGCAGTTATTACAGGCGTAAATAACCGCTTCAATGCCCGAAACAGCTAAAATTGTACAATTTCCATCGCTTGACTTCTTGAAAATAGTGGCACAGAGATTACATTTAGTTGCTGCTTTACCGCAGACAATCGTGGGAACTTTGCTATACAAACAAAAGATGTTTATTTAAGACAATGTTGCATTTTCAGAGTTTGTGTGTACTACTATCCAAAAACACTAACTGAGCGAACCTACACGGACGAAGCCGGCTACAAAGTTTATCGTAGGCGAACTGAAGAGGACGGCTTTGTTGTCTCTTATAATCCTTACCTCCTGCGCAAGTACGACTGCCATATCAATGTAGACATTTCCTATTCCGTTCATCTCATTATGTATCTCTACAAGTACTTCTATAAGGGAGTGGATTATGCAAGTTTAAAATTTTTCAAGAACGATGAAATTGGCGCGTACCTCCATGCACGCTACGTATCAGCCCAAGAAGCTATATGGCGGATATTTGAGTTCGAAATTACACGACGTATACCATCTGTTGAACGGTATCCTGTTCATCTCCCAGACGTTAATGCTGTCGTTTTCCTTCCTCATGAAAAAGCAGCGAAACTACAACAGCTTTCAGCGCTTGAAAAGTACTTCCAGCGGCCGAAACCAAAAGTGTTCGACAACATTACGTACATGGAGTATTACGAACAATACATGTCCACTACCCGAAAGCCAAGCGCCCAGTCTGAAGTGCACGAATGCGTATTATCTAACGGAACCAAAAATTATATTTATAAACGTAACACCCTGCATGTTCCAAGATTGGATACAAAGCGACTGCAAGCCGGAGAAGTATGGTACTTGCGACTGCTGTTAAAGCATGTCCCGGCACGATTATACGAAGATTTTCACCGTTACGTCAACGTTGAATACCGTCAACGTACCGTCAACGGAATACCCTATGAAACCTATGCACAGGCAGCAATTCAGAGGGGTCTTTTCAACAACGCAAACGAAGACCAGATATGTATGGAAGAAGCTATCGCAGATTTGGCCACACCCGCTAGTCTACGGCAAATATTTTTCGTTTTATCCTGTGAAGGGGCCCCAACTCGTGTACTTTATGACCAGTTTAAGGAGAACATGTACGAAGACTACATATTTTTTGAAAACGTTTCGTCCTGGGAGGCAGAAAAGAGATTACTTCATGATCTGTTCATGAAGTTTGATGCTGCAGGCAGAGCAATGGCCGACTTTGGACTACCTGAACCGCTCTCGGAAGAAACTATGCTTGATCGCGAGCTAGCCAGATACGATCACGAAAAAACTGAACGCACATATGAGGAGAGTGTTAAGCTGCTGAACCCAGGACAGCAAGCAGTCTTCAATCATGCTGTTGAACAAGTCCGCCTCAAACGTGGTTACGTGGCGGTCTTATTTATGTCGACGGGCCGGCCGGTACCGGCAAAACGTTTGTTCTAAACTGCATCATGAACTATGTGCGATCTCTGGACATGGTTGCTTTATGTTGCGCTACTACAGCAATCGCGGCTTCTAATTACGAAGGCGGCCGCACCGCACATAGTTTATTTAAAATACCGGTGGATAATGACAATGAGAACTGTAAACTCGAGTGCGACGTTCCTTTCAACTCCCAAAAAGCGGATTTATTCAGAGCAACCACGATTATTGTGTGGGACGAGTT
Source organism: Paramacrobiotus richtersi (assembly GCA_034698045.1). NCBI lineage: Eukaryota > Metazoa > Tardigrada > Eutardigrada > Parachela > Macrobiotidae > Paramacrobiotus > Paramacrobiotus richtersi. Next base: position 4,597 of record JAQGAU010003635.1, read on the forward strand.
TCCTAGCATTCACAAAAAGAACCCAAAAGCTGTGGATGAAATGCTGCAAAGTGTCCGTCGAAATATTCGGCCGTTTGGTGATGTCCTATTCATTGCAGCAGGCGACTTTAGACAAATTCCGCCTGTTATTCAACATGGAACAAGAGAGCAGATTGTTTCTGCCAGTGTGAAATCATGGAAACTCTGGAAACACTTGAAAACGTTCGGCTTGACAGAACCGATGAGACAGCAAAACGACCAAGAATATGCCGAGTGAGTTTCCGGTGTATAACCAACACATTAGTACAGGAAAATACATATTGTTCATAGACTAGTTAGTAGTGACACAGTATAGACCAAGCGATACTATGCCACACTATTCTGAATATTATTTCTTTACTATATAGTACAAAGTAAAAAATTGCATTTTTTTCCTAATTGCTTGCAAGCGGCTTTGGTACAGGTTTGCATTAACACGCATTTCGTGCACTCTTTTGGCGGGAAAGTGCTTGAATAACCATGCCCTTTGCCTACAGGTTCTTACAAAATGTGGGTGATGGAAGAGTGACCAAAGATGAAAATGGATTAATCGAAATTCCTTACATTGACACCATTACATCAGTGAGCGAAGCCATCCAGTTTGTGTTCCCAGATCTTACAAAGGAGTGTGCCGAAGACGTTGGAATTAGTACTTTACGTAATATTCAAGTCGATGCCATCAATGACGTTGTTTTCCCTCAGTTACCTGGACTCGCTTATACGGTTTATTCCGTAGACGAGTTGGACGCACCTAACGAAACTCGAGGTACATAACATTTTTACAGTAACTTCCTCGGCAAAGGACCGATAGTAAGTGATTGGTAGGAAGTGGCCAATTGACTACCGATAGCGTAACAAATCTTAACGTTCTTCCTGTTCATGATATCAGCGTGGCAGTGAGTAGCCAGATTATGATTTGTCTGGTGTGCGCAACGTCCATCTCTAGCGCAATAGCGCTGCCAAGTTTCAACAAGCTCCCTCCTCAAATAATTCAGCCTACTATCCAAACCTTTTGAAACTTTCATCATAGATGCGCACACTGAGTTTATCGTCCTTACCAATCTAAACATTCTGAGCCCGTACCTACGTTTCTAACAAACACTTACGATAAATCGCAAAAATCTAAAATCAAACAAAAAAGTAAATCAAACAAACAAGTTAAATGAAACTGTTTTGCAGATTATTTTGAGCAGGGACTAAATGAGGATTTTTACCATGCTTTAAATGAACCAAATGTCCCTCCTCACGAAATGCACCTGAAGCAAGGAATGCAGTGCATGCTGTTAAGAAATCTATCACCGGAAGACGGTTTATTGAACAACACAAAAATCACTATTCAAAGAGCGTCAAAATACCTCATAACTGCTAAGCTTTTGGGAAATGGAAAAACTATCTATATACCCCGGATCAACTTCAAAATGAAACTGCAGAAGAAAGGTCTTCAGATTAACAGGAAGGGGTTTCCGGTTAGACCATGCTATGCAAGGACTTTCAACAAATCGCAAGGAGCAACTTTGGCCAGATGCGTCGCAGACCTTCGCGAGGAGCCGTTTGCACACGGTCAACTCAATGTCGGTCTCAGCAGAGTACGGACGCGATGTAGCATTAAGCTATTAATAACAGAAGAACAGAAAATGCTGCTTAATCCGAAAACCCAAAATGTCGTTTACGAAGAGCTTTTGTCATGAAAGATGGTTGGCATGAAAGATGAAAGATGATACAAAACATTGTGAGCCTTGAGTGTTGTCTGATAAAAAGGTAAGCAAAGCATTGATTTTTCTAATGATAAACCCTTTTCATAAATCACTGTGAGAAACAATTAATTCACCATCACGTTGCGAAAGAACATACACAGTTTAGTCAACAAAGTCTACACCTTTTATAAATAAACAACGAAAATCTCGGGAAAAATTTAAATGAATAACTAATTATCAGAATACTTAAACCGGATAACCAAGGCATAGCGAGGCGAAGCCTCGCGGTGACTTGTACTGCCTATCGTTAATTCAAACGCGCGTGTCGGTATGCAATAATCTGCGGCTGGCTGGCAAACAGCTGAATACGAGACAGCTGCGACTTTTTTTTAAATTCACTTTTCTTCAGATGTCCGGCTATTTGTGTTATGTATTAACGAAACCTCCAGGTATGTACATGTAGCTCTACGTCTGTGAACATATAACTGATAGAAGAAGTCAGTTTTACGGTTGCTATTGATCTGTTTCGGTTTTCAGGCTATCTGGACGAAAAGACGTCGACCGAGGTATCCATACAGAACTGTCTTCCGTCTTCCAAAGTCTTTTCGCTGTCTGATGAATATTTCAGTGGACAGGCTAGGGAGGATCGAGGCTCGCGATTGTGCGGCTGAAGGCCTTACGCATATAACCATTGTGCATAGCCTGTATTTTAACGGTACCATTGCATCGCAATTATCATTAACCTTTACCAGAAAACTCCTTATGACCAACACAATTCGGACTTCGTGCATTTCAGACGTCCAATACGGAATTGTTATGAAATATGACCAGGCTGCAGCGCGGTCAGTTACCGCCTCTTATCGACAGCAAAGCAAAGTGAGGACGTATCTATGGTGCAAGAAATCCTTCCGGAAAAGTTCAGAAAGGTTAAGCTGACGCTGTTTTATTGGCTTGGTAGTTGACTTTAAACAAGCCGAAGTCCTTGACATAATCCCCAAACTCGGCGCATTCTCGGGCCTTCAGCACCCGCTGCTGTAAGTCTAAGACCAGATCGTGCTCTCTTGGACCGCATACTTCCCGGATATGGGCAAAAGGTCGGGCTGTACTTGATGGCACTGCAGTCTGTATCACACTGAAGTAGTACAACAAAGGTTGTCAGTTGCTGAAAAACTAGATATATTAGACCGTGTGCGTTCCATTTGGAAATCGCTTCTCTCTATTTATAAATTACTCGTTGTATCTACATTTTCACCAAAAAACGCCCGAAAAAAAACGAATCTGCATGCCAAAACGCAGCCCGGTGTGCGCCAGCACGGGGCGTTGACACACACACACACACGTACTGCATATGAGCCATGCTGAATTTGTCAGCTGAAATTCATTTCAGAATTGTTAACGATTTAATTTTTCTGTCAAAATTATTTCTTTCTCATTCTTCTAAGTTCTGAAATCATATTACCACGGCATCGTGAAAGATCTTTAAATTTATTTCGGATACGATGAAAACACGTATGATTCCAAGAGTTCTTTCTAACCCTACGCGTCAACATTCCATCCCGCGCAGAAGGAGCTGATCAGCGGGAACCTACCTAAAAACCTTTTCAGCCTGGGAATCCGGCTGACGTCGTGCAGAAACTGGGCATAATAAATCTTATCAAGATAAAAAAACATTCTTGCAGTACAGACTATTTTGTGCCACAAGGTATGGTTACTCTTGGAATTAGCGACATGAAGGCAGTCAAAATTAAAGGCAGCCTGGCTATCCGGCTTTATAACAATTGTAATTGTTACAAAAGGAATCGGAAATTTGGATTATCAAACTTTTAAAGACACACAATTTCAAAAAAGTGGCATTTGAAGTGCGCACAGTGCAGACTACATAGAGCAATATCTTAGTGTGATTTCACTTCAGAATCACTACTAACAAAGTTAACAAAAAATATTTGACAGAAAATTTGCAAACATTTCTGTCGTATGTAAAGTCTGCTAGTTAACCTGCATGCAAATTCGCATTACTAACTGGCAACAAACGACGGAAGCACAATCAATCAGCCTGACATCCCGGCTTCCGCGGTGTATACAATCCACAATGCTATCGAAATAACAATCACAAAAGCCGCATTTTGTGAGGAAAAATATGCACTTTTCCAATTAGCTGTAATCCAAACAAAAAGAAGGCCGGATAATGGTGATAATCCGGCCAAGAACCCGATCGAACTGTCAGCACGCAGTAGAAAGCGCTTCGCTGCTGCTGTGCTAACAGACAGCCGGGTACCCAGGCTAGAATGTCAGTTCCAAATGATAATAATTAAAATTACATACGATCGATGGGTTTCGAAAACCAAATATAAACTTAATGATTTGTAGAGGTTTTCCTGCACAAGAAAGCGAAAACGAGAAGAACTGCACTCAGTTTGCAGGCTGCTAATTTAATTTTGAAATGAATTTAATTTAGTCGAGTCGACAAGGCTGCTATCAGTGCTTATTTAGGACCTGGAAAGGTTTAACGTAAGGCAGTGGGGAATTGCACAGTCGATGTAATAAAGTGTGTATGTGAAAATCCGCTGGCAGGCGGGATTTAAGCCGCTGTATATAAGGCCCTTATGTGTTTGAGGTCGAAGCCCCGCCTTTGCCGCTACATATAGCAGTTAAGCGCGGCAAGCCATCTGCTCTTTGTTATTTTCCAAAATGTCTGTACAACTGGTGATTTATAAGTAGAGAGAAGCGATGTCCAAATGGAACGCACACGGTCTATTATAGTATCAAACCATGCATCAGCTTACCGGCAGACATATTTGCGTCCGGCGGCAAACCCACAAGAACCGGTGATATTCTCTTCAGCCGTTTCCCATTCTTCATGAACCAGCCGCTCAGCGCGATCCATTTCCAAACGGTCTGCTTTGCTAGCCAGCCAAAGTCTCTCCTCTAGCAACACCCAGCATGGCATGAGCGTTTGCAGATATCGTGTGTATTCCTCTGCCTGGAAGTTCTGGCAGAATGTTGCAGCAGCCCGATACACCTCCGGTGCCAAGAAGGATTTGTATTTTGTGCATTTTTCCGAAGTACGAGAACATAAAAGAGTGACATTTTCCGCTGCGTGGCCTAGCGAACTGAGCAGCCTGTTAAAGTTAAGAAGTTTGACAAGCTAATAGTATCATCATGACAGCATTTAGTTTAGACAACGTTGACAAACTAATCCGGACAGTTACAATATAACATTGACAGCTTGACAACTGTTTGTCGGCAAGCGATGAAATCGGTAAAAGATCTTACTTTTAACGTTTTACAATTTAGCAAATCTCTTACGGGCGAAGATTATCAACAAAGCGTTGTGTTGTGGCAGGGTTTACACTTGCATAGAACGCAGCGGGGACAGGACGCTCATTCAAAAACGGTCCCATAAAACCATTGTAAGCTCGGAATACTGCGCTGAGGTTTTCTTCAGATTCGGAACCTGCTGTAGCACATGCACGTTTATCAAGCTGAGAACCGTTAACATATGAAGCTAAGCAGATGCCATAGGACCCATTATGGTGGCTTCCTGCTGTCGCAAATGCAGACCAGAAGATCGATTAATATGCATTGGCAGTTAGGCGCTATGCGGTCTTTTACATGCATGTCGGACTGGATTTCAGCTGGTCGGATAGTTTTATCTCGAGCTTCTATCGGAATGTTTTTGTTGGACCGAGCAAAAGTTTGATTTATTGACCGATAAAGAACTGTTTCCGACCGCAAAGTGGACGACCAGTTTATGCGCTTTAACATAGATATGTATAATGCAGCCATTACTGCGCTGACATTAACGAAACGGCTAGGTAGATGTAAAGTGAACAAAGTTCATAGTTAAGCCGGTGCACCGGACGTTCGTTCAAAATGCTTGTACACCGCTTTGTATGTAAACAAAAACCAAACGTGATGATCCTGCGTGCGATACAGCAGTTTCCGAACTTAATCTTAAAATGGGCCCAGCATACGATGCAGTACAGAACCTTGTGAGACCGTTTCTGGATATATCAAAACCTCACATCCGTTGGGCTGCCGGACGATACCCCGTTACAAGACATTATTGGTAGCCTTTGCCGGTAAGACTTCCAGAGATTGCAAAACAACGACAGTCAAGACCCATTTTCTAACAATGTTCATCGATTGTTTTCTTTGCTGATAGGCGGATCCGCTCGTTAGGCCAAGATGCGGAAAATGTCATTCGCGTTTCTTCCCTACTCCCGAAGAATACGCGGGAAACAAGCCGTGGTATTTGGCACCGGATGTCTATCGGGCCGCGGCTAACTTTTGCGATACTGTCCAGGTAGAGAAATACGCCCAACATATGGAAACGTTCCTGCCATGTTTCGTTTCGCTAGAGCATAAACTTAGAGATTTCAGCGAAGCTGTTAAAACGGAGTGGGGCCGTGCTGCGATACTACCTGATCAAGAACGGCGTGCTGCTCAAGAGACCATCACAGTTTTTTGTGGTTTCGTCGACGGACGCAAATACTTCTGCCGGTAAAGTGCTGCGTGGTTTGATATAATAAGATCAGTAACTTGTAACGACTAATGTGTTGTCGACCGGAGCGGAGCGAAGGTCTTCTATACACAGCTCGAACGCATCTATTGTCCTCGTGTTACGGAAGTGAACACATTCCTTTCGAATACGATAGCGTCCTTCAGAATGGTCCGATTTACTTGAAATTTGACACACATGTTCTACATTACGAGTTCTGGAACCCTATTGTTTTTGAACCATACTTTCGAAAAAATGACAAAGTTATTAGGGTTATGGATGAAATTGGATGTACCGCTAATGCCAATGCCAAGCCGTTTTGAGACTGATTCAGAGCGAAAAGCCCCTTGCGTAATTTAGAACAATCAAAAGCGGATCTCGCACAAAAGCTGACCTTAAGCGCTCCGGTCTTCATCGCTAGCATCAGCGGAGAGCGATTACCTAGTTTTAATGCAGATTGACACAAACTCATTTGCCGTTGCTTATTGGCCGACCTATTGGCCATATTCGGGTTTTTGCGGTCAAAGCGAGCACGATCTGGTGTTGACGGTTCAGGAACGGATGCTGGACGCATTAAACTGCTCCGAGTTTGGTGATTATGTCCGAGATTTGGATTGGTTAAAGTCAACTATCAACCGAATCAAATAGCGCCACGGTTGTTTGCACTACGAATATTACAGTTGTAGCGAATAATGTGTTCCTCGAGTTTATTTTCTGTCGGCGCTGTCACACAAAATGCCGTCAGAGAGTATTTGCTCTGACAATCAGTTTTGCCTTTGCCTAATGACAGTTTTTCAAATCTCTAAATCAGAACTTTCCAAAACATTTTTCATTTAATTAACCGAAGCCATAAAACTACTGTTCGATGGTACTACAAATGCTGGCGCTACTTGACAGTAAATTTTCCCACGAAACCTTGTTAGAACTCCTTATCTCTGCGCGCCTAAACCGTTTAGCTAATTAAAACAGGAATTATCACGCTCACTTTAAAATTAGTTATAAGTTTAATTTGGTTTCAGTCTGAAACTGAATTTACTGCTGAAATTGTCTTATTTAGACTTCTACCGTTTGCAGTTGATGATATGTCAAATTACTGCAGAACGTGGAAAGTTTCTTAATATTTTCTAAATACTGTTGCCAACAAATTAAGATTACAAGTGGCTGAACTGGCGGATAAGAATCGATGAAGAATTATTTCTTGGCTGAACTCTTATCTGTCAGCTGAATCAACAGCGGTCTTAATTAACTTGCTTTTTCACTTAGAACATATTTATTAATGTTGACTCCAGAGAAAACTTTGCATAAGAAGGAAACGATAATCCAAAATAATAAAAATGTAAATACGTTAAGGAAATGAAAAAGACAAGGTGATGTTGGGTGTACATACAAGCTTAATTCATAGTACGCGCGGCCGATAATTATTGCCGATAGATGTGCACCCGCTTGCTCCGTCGGCCGGTACTAATCACTCAGTAATTCACTGCAGTTTGTATCTTTGACTAAGTTATAAAGTGCATAGATTTATATTAACGTTATGCCCTGTTTGTCAATGGCCGTCTCTCTGCAGGAACCGACAGACATGAATCGGAAAACGTCCTGATCGCGGGAGTTGAAGATTTTCATAGCTTTTCATAGCCATGATCCAAATTAAGCCTCATATATATGAAGTTTTGTCAGAAGAAAGCCTTTATTATCTGAATGCCAAATTCAGTCTCTGACCATTTACGCAGCGGATATCGAATACTCTAAAGTTGCTGAACATTCATAACCTGCGCTTACGGACTTTATAGAAAACTTCTTGCACTACGTAGTGCAGTTTTTGTTCGAGGTTTGGTTGGTTGAAAACGTCAGTCTTCCTGCAAACCGACGTCAGTACTATACTGAGTTTATATCCAGTATATTCAACCCGCAAAGACACACCTGCTGGTAGGTATTCTCTACAAGGAGGGTATAATAATACGTATAACTACGGTTACGATTTGAATGTAGCCAGCAGGAAGCATGGGTATTGTTTATTTGGGCGCGATGTTATGCACCAA